>PVKU01007760.1:0-82657 GCA_004027475.1 Anoura caudifer | reverse complement strand
GTCTCTTTTGAGAAATCAGCTGACAGTCTGATGGGAACTCCTTTGTAGGTGACTGTGCCCTTATCCCTTGCTGCTTCTAGAATTCTCTCCTTCATTTTAATCTTGGCTAATGTAATTCTGATGTGCCTTGGTGTGTTCCTCCTTGGGTCCACCTTCTTTGGGACTCTCTGAGCTTCCTGGACTTCCTGGAAGTCTATTTCCTTTGCCAGATTGGGGAAGTTCTCCTTTATTATTTGTTCAAATAAGCTTTTCACTTGTTGTTCTTCCTCTTCCCCTTCTGGTAGCCCTATAATTCAGATGTTGGGACGTTCAAAGATGTCCTGGAGGTTCCTAAGCCTCTCCTCATTTTTTTTGAATTCTTGTTTCTTCCTTCTTTTCTGTTTGGTTGTTTGTTTCTTCCTTCTGGTCCACTCCATTGATTTGAGTCCCAGTTTTCCTCCCATCATTATTGGTTCCCTGTGCATTTTTCTTCATTTCACTTATTGTAGCCTTCATTTGTTCATCTAATTTGTGAGCAAAATCAACCAATTCTGTGGGCATCCTAATTGCCAGAGCTTTGAACTGTGCTTCTGATAGGTTGGCTACCAGCGCTATGAGCTCTGCATCTGATAGGTTGACCACCTTCTGGTCGCTCAGATGAATTAGCTCCGGGGCCCCAGTCTGTTCTCCCTTTTGAGCCATCTTGGGTTTTGATTTTTTGTTTTTGCACTGGACACGGCTGTTACGTAGTGAGGGGCAGAGCCTTAGGCTTTCACCAGGGTGGGGCAGCCCAGTCGCTGGGTTGTGATGCTGGATGTGGGGGCAGGGTCCGAGAGGGAACAATGGCGCCTGCTCCGTGCTCTTTCCCGGATCACAATCCCTTCAGCCTCTTTCCCCTATCAAATTGGGCCCTTCTGGTGCTGGCTTCCCTGTGGGTGGGCCTGCACATGCTCCAGGACCCTGTGGGTCTCCCCAACTAACTCTCCTGTGAGGCTGGGACTCCCTCCTGGCACCTCAGCCCCTACAAGTATTTTCAATGGGTGCTTTTAGGCTTCACTTCCCAGCACTGGGGCCCTGCATCACGCAGTCTGTCTTGCTGCCTATTTTTGCCTGGTTTATCTGTGCGAGAATGTGTGTCCTTGGTCTGCCGACCTGTGAGCCCCACTTGGCCTCCTCACGTTGGCCAATGCCACCTGTGCACCTGGAGTGACTGCGCACCTGGGACCACCACCAGCTTTCCCCCACCATGTTCAGACTCTGTCGGCCATGGACTCTGCCCCTCTTACTGGTCTGGGTGAATTGTTGTTGTTGGATTCCTGCACAATTCAATTTTCTCTCTGTCCTGGTTGGGTTTTCTTTTTTTTTTTTTTTTGGTTGTATATTTTTGTTGTCCTTAATCTTGGTTGTGAGAGGAGGCACAGTGTGTCAGCTATGCCTCCATCTTGGCCGGAAGTTGGATTTAAAATTTCCTTGCCAGATAAAAATTGAAGTCAAATGGGCAATGGCACGGTTTCTTTCTCACTGCAGCAAGCTTTTATTTCAACCCTAATTACCCTCAACATTAGCTTTTTTTTACTTATTAATACTCTAAGTACTGTTAGAACAGCTTCTATTTTCTGCTGCTTAGCCTGGACCAGCCCCAGGAAAATTATTGTCAGCGTCAGCCAGGCCTGAGCCAGCAGAGGCCCAGAAATTCACAGTCTGGCCCCAGCATCAATGAATAAGGTTCGCATAGCAAGCACTTGTTATCACTGCTGCCCTTCCCTCCCCCTCTATCCCTTCCCTGCTTGTACCACTCTTCCTCCTTTTCTCTCTTTCCATTTCCTCTTTCTTTCCCCACTCTTTCCTCTAGCTTCCTTCCTGTGCCCCCCCACCCCACTTTCCTCTCTCGCATCCCTCGCCCTCAGGTTTCCACCTCTCCTTGTACTCCTGTCTTGTCTTAAGTCCTGGGAACCCTGGCCGACCTGGTTTTACGCTCTTCCCAAGTTATGGAGCTAAGCCACATTTTGGTGGGTGGGAGGGCCAGAGAATGGCTGCAAGAGCTGGGGACACAACCTTCAGTGCTGTTCAGATGAGCTTCTCTGTTCAGACAAAATGAGAGAGAGCCTGGCTATGGGAGCAACTCCTGTTGCTGATGGGGAGAAAAAGAAAAAAGAAAATAAAAAACCTTCCAGTCTCTTGTGGCTGGATGCTTGCATCCTCCCCAAACTCAGTGTTGAAATGAATGCCACTCAATGTGATGATTTTAGAAGGTGGGGTTTTGGGGAAGCAATTAGGATTAGATGCAGTCTTGAGGGTAGAGCCCTCCTGGAGAGGACTGGTGCCCTTGTAAGAGTCAGGAAAATTGCCTCCTCTCTCTTTTTGCCACTTAAGGTCAGAAGGAGAAGTTGTCTGCCTAAAATCTAGACGTGAGCTCTCACCAGAACTTAACCATATGGGCACTATGATCTGGAACATGTAGCCTCTGGGACTGTGAGGAATAAAGTTCTGTTGTTGATAAGCCACCCAGTCTATGGTATTTTGTCATAACGGCCTGAACTAAGGCACAGCCAAACCCACCCCCAAACCCAAATGTTCCATAGGCATCAGAAGTGATATTTGGAAGTTGGGGATCAAAATGGAGGAGGTTGCCCCCTATCTTCCAGCTCAGAGAGTGGGACCTGCTCCCTCAAATCAGAGAGGCTGATCTCACAGAGAGAGGCAGGCCACAGGGATAGGTAGAGTCCCAGGCGCATCCTGCAACTTCTCCAAGGAATCCCTGCAGTCTTCCACCTGTGACCCAGGTTCCTGAGCCTGGCTGACTCTCTGTGTGGATGACCTCAACAGGGCAGCTACAGCCTGGGCTCCAGACCAGGGAGTCTGCATTTCACACGTGCCTCCACTCTCTTTCCCCAAGTAGGGCAGCAGGAGAAAAGTCCTGGCCCATAGGAACTGTGCTCTCAACAAAGTCTTGAGGACTTTTTGCTAGCTCAAATTAGTCATTGTTTTTCACACACACACACACACACACACACACACATCTGCCCCAATTCTACAAGGAACCCTGTTCCATAGAGGTAACATTTGGGACTCTGGTTGACTTCTGGGATCAAAGACCCCCTTTCAAGCTCTATTCCTATTTGTCAGGGGTAGCTGAAAAGCAGAGGAAGGGAAGATGACCTTGACCTGTTTTCCCTAAGTCTGCAAGGACAGTCTGTAGGAATGAAATTAGTCCTAATTCTAGGTTCCTAGCCAGTGCACCACTTAGTACACTTATGTTCATTTTAAGCCTTGTTTTTTAAATCTGTGAAATGGGAATGGAACACCTTCTTCATTGGGGGATCTTATGAGAATTGAAGGGATAATAGATGTCCCCTTTTCTTGGACAGTTGATGGATAGATGGTTTGGTTAGCCTGGAAGTTGGAAAAGGATAGACCCAATGACCTCTTCAAGTTACTGCCTTGCTTGGCAGTCTAAAACTCCAGGGTAACTTACATGAATCCAGAAACAGCCATGCAATTGGCAGGAATAGGTAAAGCTTAATAGCTCATTATTTGCACAGCTGTCAAAGCAACAGGCCCTCAGCAATATTGAAACAATCAAGAGAAGGTGCCCGTAACAGGCATTTCTTCTGCATCTAGAGCAAGTTTCTCAGGCACCACACAAGAGTTTCCCGTGGGCCCCTGCTGATTTGGTTTTCATGGTGGTGGGGTGTGGAAAAGCTGACACTGATGTGTTGGGAGAAGGAGAACAAAGGGAGCATTGTTGCGTTTGGGTAATGTTGACACTCAGGCAGGAACAAAGGAACGTGTTAGGCAATAGACATATTCAGAAGCGCCCACCCAGGGCAGCAGCTTTGAGTTGTAGATCTGTGGAGTGACAATTTCTCCAAAGGACAGAAAACCAAACCAACTTCAGCTTCCAGCCTTGGATAATAGGAGGCAAGTGGCTAAGCCTAAAGAGCTGGCCAACTTTCAAGAAGAGGGGATGTTTTCCATGACCACCCCTCAGGGCCACTGTGGCTAGTGATGCAGACTTAAAGGTGATAGGTGATGACCATACATGGCTGTAAAGAAAAGGTGAGTGACAAGCTGGCAATAAGGTGTTCAGGAAACCGGGTGAGACTAAAGAATCAGTAAGTCTTAAAGACCAACGCTGAGGAATCACAGCTCGCGGCACCAGTAAACAGAGGCACGTCCCCCAGATCGAATCCTGCGGCAGGGGCTGTCTGTTCTCCCCGCCTCTCATCTCCGCGGTGTTAGCAGATCCAAGGGTGAAGAATGGCTGGTGGACCGGACTGAGTGGCATGCTTGTCATCAGGCAGAGCTGGAGAGTGCCCTCTGAGGCCGGAACTTCTGCATGGAAGGCAGAAAAAGTGTCCTGTAGTCCAGTGAGGATTGCTTTCTTCAAAGGGTGGCTTCCTGTTTTCTATTCCTATGAAGGAAAGGGAGTTTAACAGAGCAGTAAACTGGCCGGTGAATTTCAGGGGAGAGTTCTCTGACCACAAAGACGGTGAGCATGTGAGCAAGAAAGTTGGGGGATTTGTTTCCTTTTGAAAGAGACAGCGTAGCAAGCCGTATAAGAGGGGTTTCAGGGGTCCTTAAAATACAGGAGGATTTCCTGCCTGAGATGTTTAGGGATGACCCATGCTGTAAGGTAAGGGATCCAGAAATAACCGCTCTGATGCGTAGGTTCTACAGTCCACTGTGCATCCCCCTGCTGCCTCGTTCGTCCAACCGGATTGGCCCCTATGATACGTGTGGATGACTTCTCAGCCGTACAAACTTTCAGAGCAGATCACGTCCTATCTGAATGGCCCCAGAACAGAGCTACAGGAACATGAGACTATCACTTTGACTTTCAAGACTAACCTTTTGAATATCTTCATATCGCCTCCTCCTTCACTCTGTTCACGTGTGAAAGAAGGCAGTCTTTTCTCCCTCTTCATATCTTTCTTTGAGTATTTTATTAGATGCAAATTTTGCATTTAAAAAGCTATAAACAAAGATAGAGACAATACATTTCCGTTGTTCAAGCCACCTGGTCCGAGGTGCTCTGCTAAAGCAGCCCTGGGAAGCTAACACGGTTGGATCGATGGGTGGTTAGAGGTTTAAATAGATAGATGGGTACATGATGAAACAAGTGTTAGTAAGATGTTAATGACAGGTAGAATCGAGGCGCTGAGTTTATGGGTGTTCACTGTAAAAGTCTTTCCACTTTGCTATAGGTTTGAAATTTTGAAAAATTTTGGAGGGAAATAGAACATTACAATAGTGTTCTCTTAGAACAAAGAAAAGTTAACTTCATTACAGATAGTAGCGCCATTCCTGGAAGTTCAATGACCACACAATCCCACAGAAAAGATCAATGGAGCAAGCTCCACAGTAACAATGACATTTCGTACACACACACACACACACACAGAGCACACCCCTACATGTTGCCTTGGAAATTTCTCTTTGGAGATACTCTCTTAAGAGAAAAATAATACCAGTATTAATATAAATGTATAAATATATACACTTGCTTATTTCACAATTGGTTGTAATGACAAAAACAAACAAACACACCCTGGAACCACCTGACTGCCCATTAGTAAGGGAATGGCCAACTAAATGACGATTCATCTGTGGGATACCATGCGGCTTTTATTTGAATGATGTAAATCTATATTGTTTTCTCCTATCCTTAGTCTCTGCCCCATACTGGGTCTCCGTAAAACCTGTATTACCAAGAGTGTTTTTATTTTTGTAACAAAGGACTAATAACAACATAGTTTTAAAAGCTGGAAGGAACAGGTCATCCCTCTGCAGAGACTCTTACTATGGACAGGCTGCCTTGCCCTCAGTGACATTCCTACACCCTCAGTAGTTTAGGAAGAGGGGGGCCAGAACCCAGGGCTGGCTGGGACTTCTGGCTCTGAGTTTAGGTGATTGAAACAAGAAAGGAGCAGGCTTCTGGTCAAGATGGCAGCATGGATGAACGTGGTTCTCTTATCTTCCCTCAAACACATTAAAATTATAGCTAAACAACATAACACCATCATTCTGAACTGCCTGAAATCTAGCTGAACTGAAGCCCTACACGTAGGGATATACAGAAGCAGCAGCAGCATCAAGACCGGTGGAGGGATTAGGGACGTGAAATGGCTGGTCCCACACCCACGTGTGGCAGGTAAAAATTGGGAGGATATCTCAGCTGCTGAGGTCCACTTTAAGGATCACGGGGTTCCCAGCTCTACCCCAGGTCCAGGGCTCCAGTATCAATAAGAGAAGTACTCGTAACTTCTGACTGTAAAAACCATCGGAGACTGTGGCTGAGGGAGACGGGGGTGCTTCTGGAATCCCAGCCAGTTCCTCTTAAAGGGCCATGCGTGGACTTGCTTAGTCCCACTCACTCTGAGCTCCAGAGCTGGGGCAGCCACTCAAAAGGCATCAGGGATGTAGGGGGCAGGAGCAGAGGTGTCTGGCATCAGAGCCAGGGCTGGGGGGCAGCTTTCTCCCTGACAGAAGGGCTTTCCGAGGCCACTGTCCCTTTGCTGAGCCCTCCTCCACACTGCTGGCGGGTGAGCACCATGTCTGCGTCTCCGTCAACCTGGCTATCACTGTTCGCCCTGGCCCGGTGATTCCCTGAGACCCCGCCCATCCAACCTGCAGGCCCATCCAAGCCTTTTTCAGTGGCCTTTCTATACCAAAGGCCTGTCTTGGCTCATGCTTCAGACGTTCCTAAAATCTCTCAAACAGGCAGCATGTGGTGTTGGTGAACCTTTTATCTCTTGGGAAGTGGCCCCAGGCCCAAGTACCAGTGGAAAGCCAGCAAGTACTAAGCCAGCTTTGTCGCATAACGTGGCCTGTCCTGGTCACTCCCAAGCCCTGCACAAGCAGCAGCTGTCTGTAGAACACATTGTAGCTCATGCTGGGTGGCCCCAGGCAGAACATAGGTGGTGGCTGACCTTGGCTTACACTTCCTGCGAGGCTCCAGAGTCAGAACACCCAGTGGACAGCTTCAGACCATGCTGGAGCAGTATTCAACCATCTTCATGAGTGACACACTTCATGAGTGACACACATGTACCACAGGCCCACTGAAGTAAGTCCTGCTACATAGTGTGGGCCCCTACGCAGCTGATGCTCCACAGTGATCACAGCCACTACTTGCAGCTAATAGGCCAACGGTAAAAGCAACCAAGGCTTGACTGCAACAAAAGGGTGCACACAGCCCCCATGGCGGGGTAGGGAGATGAGGCTGCAGCTCTACCTAATACATAGAAACAAACACAGGGAGGCTGCCAAAATGAGGAGATGAAGAAATATGTCCCAAATGAAAGAACAGAACAAAACTCCAGAAAAAGAACTAAACAAAATTGAGACAAGCAATCGACCGGATGCAGAATTCAAAACACTGGCTCTAAGGGTGCTCAGTGAACTTAGGGGACGAGTAGAGGAACTTAACGAGAACTTCAACAAAGAGACAGGAAACGTAAAAACAAAACTAGAGAATACTAAAAAGAAGCAGTCAGAAATGAAAAATACTTTAACGAAAATGAAGAGTATATTATAAGAAATCAATAGTGGAGTAGATAAAGCAGAGGATGAAATCAGCAATTTGGAAGATAATGAAGCAGAAAATACCCAATCAGAACAACAACAACAACAATGAATTAAAAAAATGAAGACAGTATAAGGAACCTCTGAGACAAGTTCAAGCATACTAATATTGACATCCTAGTGGTATCAGAAGGAGAAGAGAGCAAGGAATTGAAAAAATAATTGTTAAAGAACAATTATTTTGTTAAAAATAATAATGTTAAAAAAATAATGATAGAAAACTTCCCTAACCTAGTGAAGGAAATAAACATATAAGTTCAGGAAGCATGGAGAGTCCCAAACAAGATGAACCCAAAGAGGCCCACATCAAGACACATTATAATTAAAATGCCAAAGGTTAAAAACAAAGAAAGACCCTTAAAAGCAGCAATAGAAAAGCAGTTAGATATCTACAAGGGAGCTCCCATAAGACTGTCAGCTGATTTCTCAAAAGAAAATTGGCAGGCCAGAAGAGAGTGGCAAGAAATATTCAAAGTGATGTAAAGCAAGGGCCTACAACCAAGACTATTATACTCACCAAAGCCATCATTTAGAATCAAAGAAGAGATTGAAGAGCTTCCTAGATAAGAAAAATCTAAAGGAGTTCATCACCACCAAACTGGTATTACATGAAATGTTAAAGGGTCAAGAAGAAGACTAAAAAGGAGGAGGAGGAGGAGGAGGAGAAGAAGAACTAAAAAATATGAATAATAAGATGACAATAGATACAGACTTATCAACAACTGAATCTTAAAGAAAAACAGAATAAATGAACAAGGAGAACAGAAACAGACTCATAGATAACAAAGAATATTTTGATGGTTGCCAGATGGGAGGCTTGCAGGGGGGGATGGGTGAAAAAAGTGAAGAGATTAAGAGGTACAAACTGTTAGTTACAGAATAGTATGGGGATGTAAAGTACAGCACAGGTAATACAGTCAATAATGTTGTGATAACTATATATGGTGTCTGATGGGTATGACATTTACTGAGATGATCAGTTGGTCAGTTATATAGTGTCTAATCACTGGGTTGCACACCTGCAACTAATATAATATTTTATGTCCACTGTAATAAAAAATAAAAATAATGATTTAAAGTCAAAAAAAAAAAAAAAAGAAAAGAAAGAAACAAGGAAGGAGCCTAGGGTCATCCAGAAAGGCAAGCTGAACGATGAAATGTGCTCACTGGTTTCTCTTGACAGCTGACCAGTGGTGAAAGTGAGAACAGAGCTGGGTTTCGGGTCTGGTGAAGAGACTGGGGTTTGTTCGTTAAAATCCACGATCTGAGAGGGCCAGTAGAACAAGGAGGTGGGTTAGGGAGTATGAAGATTTCAGAGGCAGAAAAACCTGAGTTTGGCAATTCTGGCTGTTTCACTACCTGTGAGGTTGGGAGGATGCCTCATTCTATCACATCTTTTGTAGAATGGGAATAATGATACTTACCTTGTAGGTTTGATGGAAGGAGTAAATGCATGATATTTACATGTGTCCATTCAGAGTACCTGCTCAGCAACGGTGACCACCATTCTCATTACTGCTGTGTTTTCCTAGTCTTCCCTGCAGATGCAAAGAGAGAGAGAAGCTTGCTTCTGCTCTCCATGCTTTCTGCTCCATAATCCCAGAATCTCTTCTGTTTGTTTTTTTTTTTTTTATTATTGTTTCTGTATGCCGCTGAGGAATGTAGCCCTTAGACAGCTCAAATGGGAAGAAGTCCAGGGAAGAACCCATCACAATAATGTCCGGAAAATAACCAGACTTGATTCACTTAGGCTTATGACTCATGCGTGCACTGTGCCAATTGGATCTGGGGACCAAGTCTCAGTATCTGGTCCAGGGTTAGGTTGCAGTTAGAGAGAGAGAGAGTGTGTGTGTGTGTGTGTGTGTGTGTGTGTGTGTGTGTGAAATGTCATTGTTACTGTGGAGCTTGCTCCATTGACCTTTTCTGTGGGATTGTGTAGTTATTGAACTTCCAGGAATGGAGCTACTATCTGTAACGAAGTTAACTTTTCTCCGTTCTAAGAGAACACTACTGTAATGTTCTCTTTCCTTCCAAAATTTTTCAAAATTTCAAACCTACAGCAAAGTGGAAAGAGTTTTACAGTGAACACCCATAAACTCAGCGCCTCGATTCTACCTGTCATTAACATCTTACTAACACTTGTTTCATCATGTACCCATCTATCTATCTAAACCTCTAACCACCCATCAATCCAACTGTGTTAGCTTCCTAGGGCTGCTTTAGCAAAGCACCTCAGACCAGGTGGCTTGAACAACGGAAATGTACTTTCTCACTGTTCCAGAGGTCAGAAGTCTGAGATCAAGGTGTCACCAAGGTTGGCCCCTTCAGAGGGCCGTAGGGAAGAAACTGTTCCAGGCCTCTCTCCATGGCTTGTAGATGACTGTCTTCTCCCTCTGCCAGTTCACACTGTCATTCCTCTATGTGTCTTTGTCCAAATTTCCCCTTTTCACAAGGACACCAGTCATATTGGATTCTGCCCACCCTAATGACCTGACTTTAATTGTTTGACTTCTCTAGGGACCCTGTCTCCGAATAAGGTCATTTCAGTGGTACTGTTGGGTAGGGCTTTAACCTATGGATTTTGGTGATATGCAATTCAATCCATAACTGCTACATTTCAAAGTAAATTTCAGACATTAGCTCACACTCCCCTATGTACTCAGTGATCTTATCATTAAGTAGATCCCCGGACAGGGCAGGCTATTGGAGTCTCTACTAGTGGTACCAAATCAACAATCGGTGGAGCACGCAATAATTTCTGCTTTTTTGAAGAGAGGTGATTGAATTGACAATTATTATCCCTCTATTAGGCTTGAGGAAGATATTTCCTTGTTGTGAGGTCTATCCACAGAAGGTGCTTTGGGAAATTCTACCAACACAGATCTCAGAACTTCTGGACGTCTAGAAGTTTGAAGATCAGGCAGACCCACCTTTTGAAACTACACACAGCAGGCAGTTAGAGCCCTTCTCCAAGAAGGTCCATGGCCTGCTAGCTAAGCCCCCTCCACCTCTCTGAAAACCAGAAAAGCCTCCGACTTCTCCCAGGCCCAACGAGATGCAAATCTGGTCCTCCGTTGCTGGAACCTTGGCTCTGGCCTGGACCTAGGGTGACTGAAGCCCGCCCTCTCTCCTCGCAGTCCCTGAGCTCTCGCATGTACCCCCCAAATGGCCACCAGTGTGGGAGCCTTGGTTGTGGTGTTATTGCATGCTGTTTCGTGTAGCTATAGGCATCTCCTTTTCACTGCTATGTAGCATTCCATCGATGAGTATATTTTCTCATTCACTGTACAGTTGAAGGCCTCTTGGGTTGGTTCTAATTTGGGACTACTCTTTGAAATAGTACTAGTCTCCATATTTGTAGTGCTCTGCAAATATTTCTACGTAGACATTTGCTGAGGCCTGTGGACATGCTTTCTCTACAGCAGTGTAGTCTGCTACTTCCAGGAATCTCTAAGACCTTTGTAGGATTTCATGAGGTCATAACTTTTTATAAGACATTATTTGCTTTTTTTTTTTCGCTGAGTTTACATTTGCCCTGATAGTGCAAAAGCAATGGTGCTAAAACTCCCAGTGTGTTCCCACAGATCTGGGCAGCAGAGCCGCACCGTGCTAGCAGGCGCCGCGGTGCTCGCCACAATGCGCCACAGTTTAAAAATGCCAGGTCCACTTAACAGCATCCTTCATTAATCAGGAACAATCATTAATTGTATGAAACCACGAAATTTGAGTACATCCTTTTAATATTCTGTATAACGTAAAAAATATCACGTACCTAGAAATCTCTAAGAAGAGCATGATTTCTACAAGCAAAGCTCTGTAATTTTATTAAAGTGTATTGAATAAGACAAATGCATGAGAGGCATGCTAAATTCATAGGTTAAAAGACTCACTATTGTAAAGATTTTAATTCTCCCAAATTTTACTTGAAGATTCAATGCACAGAGATTGCTGAACATTTACATTTTTATAGAACTCTTTATGTCTAGCTTAATGCAGGAAATCTGAATTCCTAGGCACTTGATAGTTTTGGATGCTATTATAAAGCATCTTTCATAAATTTTATTTTATTAGTGACAGACATAAAAAATATCATTTAAGAAATATTAGCTTTACATTCAGCAAACTTACTAAAGACCCAACTTCCAGAAATTACCTTCTCAGTGTAGAAAATGGAGAGGCTGTGGAGTTGGATGCTGTTGAAGGGGAAGAAGGTGCAGGCGCAGCGAATGTTGCAGTCCCTGGTGGAGTCCTGCTGCAAGGCACTCGGGAAGCAGCAGACGGTAACCACTACGGATGCTACACATGTAGCAGGGGTCCTCCACATGACTACCAGAAGAAGGACCAGAACAGTGAGAATGAGGACAAGCAGGAGGAATAGGAGAGCACTCCCAAAGGCAGATCTAACAGCTCTGGCCTCACTGTAGGCCACAGTGGCAGCTTTATTGCACGTGGACAGCCTGTGGACATCACCACAACATTCCAATCCTCTTGTGCAAGAAGGGATGGAAGATACTGACAACCAGAGTGCAGGAGAGCAACCTGGACCATTGAGGTAGAATATGTATCAGGGTTACAGACCATCATCCGGTAGGGGCCCCTCTTGCTGAAGGCAGCCTGGAGAGGAGGACAGTACAGAAGATAAGGAAAATCAAGGAGAGGAGACCCAAGGTCAGCAGCCACTTCATAGTCAGCACCATCGCAGTCGCCCAGAAAACCCTAAGCCACAAGAGAGCAAGACAAAAGCGCCTCGTCCCCCACCTGAGAACTGGTCTTCTCCCCGGGCTAAGCAGGGTGAGGCTGCGTAAATGCTGGTTTACCGTCTCTACCATGGTCTAATTTAGTTATCCAACCAGAATAAATGATATAAAGTTCCAGCAATACAAGATGAACAAAAGATTAAAGTTGAACACCTGAAAGTGCTTTTTTGCCCATCAGCCAGATAACTAGAACTATCTGCTATATCTCTACAGCTTGGGTTTTTTTTTTATTATTTTTATCTAAAGGCATCTCTTTTTGGTAACAAGAAAGTTTGGTTGTTGTTGGGGTTTTTTTGCCCACTCTTTCTCAGTATATCTTTAAAGGTTTTAAATAGTTTCATTGGGTTGTCCAAAATGTTCATCTGGTTTTTTCCATGTGATGGTTGTAGTAGTGCTTGGTTGTCTACATTTAACTTCACTGAAAATGATTTTGTTAAATTGTATTGTGACTGCTGTCAAATCAGCATGTATTTCAAGAGAAAAACCATCAGAATTGGTGAATTTTTGTGCAGCCATTCTAATATCGAGGATGGAAGAAAACAAGCAACGTTTCTGGTATATTGTGTTTTATTATTTCAAGGAAGGCATAAACACAACTGAAATGCAAAAAAAAAAAAAAAAAGATTTGTGCCGTGTGTGGAGAAGGTGCTGTGACTGATCGAACGTGTCAAAAGTGGTTTGTGAAGTTGCTTGGTACTATTGACATTTTGGCCAAATAATTCTTTGCTGTGGGGCTGCCTTATGCATTGGAAGGTGTTTATCAGCACCCCTGGCCTCTGCCCACTAGCAGCGGACAGTGGGAGATGGCCGAGATACTCAAAATATCCAAATCAATAAAGTTATTGGTGGAAGTGAAAAATGTGTCTTTTATTTTAGGGAAAACACTAAATAGACTTTTTGGCCAACCCAATATATATGGTCAAGTTGAGACTTTTTTCCAGATTTTTACTTATTTATCTTTAGAGAGAAAGAAAGGGAGAGCGAGAGGGAGAGAAGCATCAGCGTGAGGGAGAACAATTGGTCAGGTGCCTCCCATTCGACCCCTGACTGGCGACCAAGCCCACAAACCAGGCAGGTGTCCTGCGTGGCAACGGAACCTACGACCTTTGGCTTTTTGGGACAACATTCAAGCCACTAAACCACACCAGTCAGGGCAAGTTGGGATTTCCAAGAATTTCGTTTTAAATTTGTAATAAAAGTTTACGACACAATTTTTTAACAAGCCAGTAAGTCACAAATGCCTATTAACAAAGTTCTTAAATAATAAAACACCTTTACTTCTATTCAGCTAAGTGATTCTTCCTTAAAAAACTATAAATGAATGTTGTATTTTATTGAAAGATATTTACACATCTATTGTGATTGTCATGTTTTTTCTCCTTATCCCGTTAATAAATTAAATTGCTCTGCTTGGCTTTTGTAATGCTGACTCAGCCTTGCATTTCTGCATTAAACTTAATTTAATCGTGTTATATATCTTTCTATAAATTTAGATTTGGTTTCTAACATTTTTTTGAAAAATGTTTGCATCTACATTCAAGAGTGAGATTTGCTTATACTTTTCCTTTCTTCTAATATTTCTGCCAGGTTATGGCATCAAGGTTATACTTAGGTTGGGAAGTGTTCTCTTATTTCTTTATTCCTCACGATACTTTGTATAAAGATTTAAGTATTTCTTCCATAAATTGCTGGTAGACCCGCTGGTAAGACTCTCTGGATTTGGAGTTTTACATGCAGAAATATGGGGGTTTTTGTTACTACTAATTCAATTTCTTTAATGTTTACAAGGAATTATTCAGCTTTTCTCCATAATTTATTTAATTGGACCCTACTGATGGAAATGTTAAATGTCTTCCACTTTCACTATTACTAAGGATTCTGCAAAGAACAGATGTATACAAATATTTGGCAAATTTGTGATGCTACACTTGAAAATATTTTTATAAGATAAATTCTCACAAGAGAAATTGCTGGATCACAAAATACAAACATTTTTAGCTGTCTTGGTCCTGCCATGAGACCATCCCTTTCCTGAAGAAGCAACACGGGCGAGAGAAGTGCTCTCCACGCTCATGATTTATGGTGGGTAACAAATTACCCAAGAACCCCATGGCTTACAACCACTAAAAACACTACGATCCTCACAGTTTCTTTAAGACGGAAACTTGGGAGGGACTTCGTTGGGTGGTTCTGACTTGGAATTTCTCGTGAGAGGGTCCTCAAGATGTCAGCCAATCTGCACGATCCGAAGGCTTGTCTGAAGGCGGAGGAGCCACTTCCAAGATGACGCACTCCTCTGGCTGGCAAGTTGGCGCCAGTCCTTGAGAGAAGGCTGGTTTCTCTTTCGGTGCGGACTCTGCGCAGGCTGCGCGGGTATCAGCACAGCGTGGTGCGGGTTCCCCATAGCAGCCATGGGGGGGGGGCGGGGGCAGGGAGAGAGAGCATGCGGGAGCACAAGCATATAACCTAGCCCTGGAACTCACACGCCATCACTTCTGCTGCATTTTATTCCTTAAAAGTAAGAAATCGTGAGTGCATTTAAAAAACCATTACAGCCTCTCTATAAGCCTGGTTTAAGTGGGTTGACCTTCTTGGCATGTACCTTTAAACATGTTTTTAAGGAGACGTTCTCAGCCCACTGAAGTCACCAAGACAAGTGGGACCAGCTGGTGAAAGTGTGGGACCGTAGCTACATGCTTCCGAGCACCTACTGCCCTTAGTTTCCAGCATCCTTAGCGTCCTGGCTACTATCCAGGCTTGAGATTTATGTCTTAATTATGTAAATAGAGCGATTATGCCATCAGGGGCTCTGGTAAGCTAATTACTAGACAAGAATCAATGCCCCTGAAGTTGAGACTAATGAATCCCAAGGCTCCCAACGCTGACTGTAATTGCAACACTGAGGATCTTATTTTCACAGACCGTGCAAGAGGAGCATGGAGGGAGAAGGAGAAGGCCCTTCTCACCGTGACTGTTTCACCGAGACCCTGTCCAAACTTCCTTTTCTCATGGATGCTGAGGGCTGGAAACCGCCCTGGCCCACCTGTCCCACTGCATGGACACCTCTGTACTTTCCTGATCAGCCCGTGACTGCGCAGGCTCTGGGACGTAACCATGCGGACTGTTACAGCCGGTGCCAGTGGGGAGGGAGGGACTTCAGCCAGAGCCATCAGCTCAATGAGATGTGACATTTGCATTTGGAGGACTGAGGGAGGTTGAGAGGGCTTCACTGGGGTCCCTTTCTCCCCAACTCTCTACTTTTCATGACATGTCTGGTTGCCCTGACAATGGACAAGACTGAACAGAGAGGTCTCCTGACCCTGAAGGCCCCTGGAGGCACAAGAATGCCTACTCTCCTCATTGTCTAGCCTTTACCCCCCTCCACTCCCGCATCACTGGGCTCTGGGCTTTGGCTCCCTCCCTTTAAGTGGCTATTTTTCCCTTTAATTTAAAATTGCCTGGTCTTGCCCTCCACTTTTATCCAGTGTTGCTACAAGAAATAGCCACGTGCAATCTGGTTCCACAATTGTTAAAAAATACTTTTGGGAACTATTTCTGGGTACATCTGCAACAACATGGTGATGGGGATAAGTCTGGTGCCCCAAGATTGCAGCCAAGGTCAAAACCAAAGCAGTGGACAGGAGGCACTGGGGAGCCCTTCATTCTAAAGAGAGCTGCCCGGGAGCAGAGCCAGTGCATCCTGGCAACATGACCATGTGGTTTCAGAACCACAGGTTGCAGAATTAGCCTCCCGCCTTCAACCCACACCCCATCCCAACCTCTGTCCCCCACTCTTGTTAGTAGGAGAGGACTGGGGGGTGTGGAGAGACAGCACCACAGCTGCCCACCTTACAGTGTCCAAGCTACGAGGCACTTCCCTTTTCTGACCCTGGGAAGACGTACGTGATCCTGTTGGAGAATACGGAGGAAGTCTACAGCCTTTCCTGGGGTTCCACCAAAAGGAGCGTGGGGCGAGGCGGGTCGGGAGCTGTGGGCTGTTCAGACAGTTGCCACAGCCAGTGGGGAGAGCCTTTATCCACGGAAGGGTGGGGGTCACGGTGCAGACTGCAGGGGGACTGTGCCACCTCCTCTCTGAGTGGGTCCTTGTATGGGGGGGGCCAGGTTGAGTTGAGCATGGCTCCAACACCCCACCCCACCTTCCACGTGGAGACTGCCACTTCAGCAGGGTCCACTAGTGTCATGTGGGACCAGACTGAACCAGGCCAAGATCGGGGATGCCTTCCCAGCACATGGGCCCTCAGCCATGCTGAGATGCCTCCTGCCTCCCAATTCCCCCTTCCTGCCCCAAAGTCCGGAAAGCTAGACTCAGAAGAGGAAGGAGGAGCAGAAGTGAAAGAAGAGACCACGCTGCCCCTTCCACCTCCAGTCCCTAGAGCCTTAATCCTCGGGAGGCTTCAGGGAGGGAAGAATTTTGAATCAGAAACAAATTTGGAGTTTTCAGTTGACTGGACTGAGATTTTTAATAACCGAAAGTGACAGGAACATTCATTCACTTTCTGCCCAAAATGCCATTAAGTGATGGGGGAAAGGGATTCAACAGAATACAGCAGAAAGCAGTGACTGGAAAAAATTAACTTTCGTGTTTGTACCCTGCTGAGCTGAGACTCTTCAATAGCCCGGTGCACATCACCCCAGTCAATGCTCCCCAAAGAAAGCCCCGTGGATGGACCTCTCAGAAGTTTTTGCGAGTCTATCCAGGCCGTGAGGAAATGAGTATGCCCCTGCACTATGGGAGTGGAGGTAAACTGGGAAGGCCTTTGGAGGGAGCAGTTTGGCAATATTCACAAAGCCTTAAAAAGTCCATGCCATTGACCCAGCAGTTTTCTTCTTAGGAATATATTTATTTATTGTTCGGTAGATTTTTATGGAGCACCAACTATGGGCTGGGCACTGGTCCGGGTACGTTAACCAAGGCAGACACGATTCTCATCCTTCTGGACGTTACAACTTGAGGAAGGATGGAGACGGGGAAGCAGGATGTTACGCTGCAGCTTGATTGCCGCTGTAGCAGGATGAAGGGTGGGCAGCAGTGGCCACCCTGAGCTGGACAGCTGAGCCCCTCTGTGGTGATGGTGGTGATGGTGGAGTGTCAGGGGAGGCTCATCTGAGACAGTGATGTCTGGAAGATGAGTAGGGATCAGCTAGGCATGAGACTGTAGGTTGAGGAAGAATGTTCCAGGACGTGACAAGAGTGTGTACAAAAAAAAAAAAAAAAAACAGGGGCAGGGAGAGCATGGTGTGCCTGAGGAACCCGAGGAAGTTCATTTTGGCTGGAGAGGCATGAGTGAGAAGATGGTAAGGGGGAGGCAGGACAGGGGAGGCAAGGGGCCCTAAGGAAATAATTCAGTATAAAAAGACCAAAGTATCATGAATAAGTATGGTAACCGGCGTTTGGAGACCACGTAGATATCAAACAACAGGTTCCCAGAGGCACCAATAAAATAGAACACTGCATGGTTATCAATGATGCTGTTGAAGAATATTTACTGACGCAAAGAGATGTTCAAGGTTCTATTATCAAATAAAAAATCAGGATATAAAATAGTACGTAGAGTCTGGTATTATTTTTATTTAAAATTTTGTACAAGGATTCTGGGAAGATATATGCCAATAAGTTAAAAATACTTTTATGTGGGTGCTAGGGTTGCAGGTGAACTTTATCCTTTGCTTTTTGCTCAGCTGTAGTTTCTACTGTTGTCTATCTACGTACTGGATGGTAAAGAAGTGAAAACTATAAAACATGAAGTCTCTGAAAGGTAAGCTTAAACAACTTCGTACCAGGAAAATCTTGGTTAAACAGGAAGAAATTATTCAAAATTGAGAAAGGGAAGTCGGTGTAAATGCCATTGATGTAGAATATCATTTTTAACATGTCTGGGCTTCAGCAAACTCCGCACACTCGTTCAGACTGTCCATGGTGCACAGGCTGCCGGTCCCAGCCACAGGTAAGAGTGGCTGGCCCCCGGCAGCTCCAGCTTCTCACGGGTGGCTCCAGTCCTGGTGCTTGTATAATAAAGCTGTGTTCCCTGGTTTCATCTCAGATTTTTTTTTATTTTAAAATAGTTTTACTGGGATATAATTTGAACACAAAAACACTGCAGATATTGTACTTAATGCACATGTCGAAGAGTGTGGACAGAGGAGGGACCCAAAAAAACCAGAATTATCTTGTGGAGGGCGGGCCCCTTGTAGTACAGGCTTCCCCCACTAGGTGAGTGTTCTAGGAGCCCATCTGGATCAGTGTATCAGCTGGCATTGTTGTGAGAGGCTGTGTTTGGCCTCTGTGAATTATTTTTGAAGACTCTTTCAACATGTTTGCCCATTTCATGGCGGGTGATTTATGAGCACACCTGCCCACACTGCACTGAGTGTTCAGCAGTTTTTGACCAAAAAAAGTTTTCGCCCCCATACCTCATCCTCCCTACTCACCAGATCTTGCCCTGATCAATTTTATTTTTGTTTCCCTGAATGAAAAAGTCCTCAAAGGGAAATGTATTGCCCACATGGAAGAGATGAAACAAACAAAAAAAGTGGCAGAAGCACTAAAAGGCATCACTATCAAGGAGTTCAAAAACTGTTTTGAGTAGTGGAGAAAACGTCTCAATAGGTGTATTACATCGAATGGAGAGTACTTTGGAGGTGACTGAAGTTTAAACATGTAAGAACAAAGAAACCATTTTTACAAATAAATTCCGGTTTGGGGGATCCCGCCTTATACGCATATTCCCGTCAAACTGTGAAGGTAATAGACGTAGTCATCAGCTCCAGAAGTTTTCTTGTGCTTCTTTGTGGTTTATTTGTGTGTGTGTGTGTGTGTTAATGACATTTAACCAGAAATCTAGTCTCTTAACAAAGTTTTAAGTGCACAGTGCAGTATTGTGGTTCATAGGCGCTATGCTGTACAGCGGAACTCTAGAACTCAGTCATCTTGCATAACTGAGACATCGTACCCGTTGAAAGATCTGTGAGCTGATAAGCTTAGAACTTGACACTCAAGTTCCTTCAAGGCCATATGGATTCCAGTGGTTCACGCAAGTCTGTCTAGGAAGCAATCAGCTTTTGCTGGTCCTGCTAGGGTGGCGGCCCACTGTGGGACTTGTGCACACATCTAGCATTAAAAATATACGCTGATGTCTTATGGAGGCTTGTAGAGTTGAGGGCAGGGTCGCTTGATGTACTTTCTTCTCCTTGATGGCAATTCTTATGTTAGTAATTACGTTTCCCTTTTGCCCTGGATGTGTGTAATCAGAAACCATTTGGTGCTCAAATATTGGGGTTGAAGCAGAGTTATTCAGAGTCAACACTTTGAGTTCAGTCTGATCCTTGGGTACGGTGCTTCACTAGCCCCTTTGTCTAAAGCACACCAATCTGCCCTCTGTCCTTTTAAAGAAGCAGGCTGTCCTTCTATCCCTGTGTTCATGTGTGCGTGCTCACCAAGAATTCCTCCTCTGAACCGCTTTTGGTCTACTGACTTGCCACTACCCAGTGCCAGGAAGCCCTGTGTCAAGGCCTCCCTGGTGTACAATTTACACATATGTGGCCTGCATGTGTTTCAGGACCACAGCACGGAGCGGGCCTTGCCTCATGACTCACTAGTTGAGTGATCTTGGGGACTTTACTTAGCCTTTAAGAAATTCAGTGGTTTTTTTATTTAGATGTGAACATTACAAAACACTATAATTTAAGTTACCTAAATTGCCAAACATATGTGTATTCAACAAGCATTTATTAAGCACCAACCATGCGATCAACATGGAACTGGACGTCGTACTAATGCTAGTTTCGTTACAGCACGCAACACTTGATGGTAGCTCTAGGGAATGTAGCAAACTTTGTGCTTCCTATGTTTCACGTATGAATCTCTTGTTAATTCCTTTGTATTACCAAATATTTATCAAGTTCCTACTGTGAGCCTTGTGGGGATTAAATGATGAGCAATGACCTGCCCCCACGGTTGCATTGACCCAAAGGGGAACTTTTGGAGGCTTTAAGCTAGACGGTGATTTGATGACATTTGAGTCTTTAAAAATATTATTTGTCCCCAATTAGTTGAAACTTTATTCCCTCCTTGGCCTGGCCAAGTCCTCCCATTCTTTGTTTTGCAAATTTGATGTCACTTCCTTGAGGGATACTCCCTTGACCTCCGGGCCTGGGTCTTGCCCTTCCCAGGTGCCCTCTTCATATCCCACGCAGCTCTGAGCACACTGGGCTTCAGTTGCCTCATCACTTGTCTATGTGCCCTGGACCATGAGCTCCGTGCCCACCTGTTCACATTTGCACACCAGCGTCCAGCCAGAGACAGAGCTGGTGCTCAGTAAGCATTTGTGGAAAATGGTGACTCCAGCAAGAGCAGTTGCAGGGAAGAAGTGGGAACAGAGCCAGACTACAGGAAGATGAAGCAAGAATGAGAGGTGAGTCCTGAAGAGATACTTCTTCAACAGTCTTACTTGAGAAGAGTATGGCTGACCAGGGCAACAGCTGGAAGAGGACACAGGTGAGACTGAGTGTTCATTTGGTAAGATGGGAGAGGTTAAACATATTTAAATGATGAAGGGAAATATCTAGGAGAAATGAGATGAAGGAGCCTGTGTTAGTCAAGTGTGGTTGCAATAATGTTGCATAAGAAGCAACCCCCAATTTCAGTGGCTTGTAGTAACAACAGACATTTATTTGATTCAGTCATGTGTCTGGAGGTTGGCTGTGCTACATGTTGCAGGTCTGCCTACCTCAGTCTGCTCTGCACGCCTTTCATCCTCCTTGGGCCAGTGAATTAACCGTAGCGTTTCCCCTCATAGTGTTGGCACAGGCTGAAGAAACATGTAAGGTCTCTTAAGGCCTGGGCTCAGAACAGGCATTTGTCACTTCCACCCACATTTCATTATCCAACATAAGTCAGGTGGCAATCTCAATCTCAACACTGGCAGGTCAGCCCACAGTGACCCATGGCAAAGATGGGGAGCAAGAAAGAGTTGTGAGCTAACAATAGAGAAATATGCACTTGTGCACATGCACGCTGGCGCACACACACAGAGAATGTGCAAATAACCAATGAGGTGTGTAGCTTGAAAATTGAGGATGGCAAGGGAATAAAGTATGGGCGATGGGATAGAGCAAACGATAAACCATGGAATCCAGGCTAGACAGGGAAGAATGGAAAGGAAGTGGAGGCTGATAGGTGAGGGAGTACAGGGAACAAGAGGTGCTGATGAAGCTGCAGAGGAAATGAGGCACAAGCAGCTCAGTAAGAGATGGTAAGATAAGAGGTCAAAGTCAGTCCTTTGAAATGAAAATCTGTGCCCTGGAGCAATTCAACCTGCTGGCCAGACTCAGGCCATGGCTGGGAGTAGCCGAGGTTGAGAGGAGGCGATGGTGAGCAAAGCTAAGGTGGTGGAAGCCCTGGGAGGCCCAGGACTTGGGTGGGCAGTTCATGCAAATAACAAAGTCCCCTGGCGTTGTAGCAGAGCGGAGCAGCAGGGTGAGGATGGATGTCATGGGCACGTGGAGAAGACAGGGACCAGGAGGGAGAAGGACATGAGCCTCAGGGAGGCGGGGCCTTGCATGGAACTAGAGGCAAACTTTCTGACAGCAGTATCATGGAGCGTGGAGGAAGTCACCTCTCACTTCTGAGAGATGTTTCTGGGTTGGGGAAGAAAGAGCCATTCCTAGTTGCGAAGCCTGGAGGGGAAGCAACAATTTGGGAGATGAACCAACCAAGTTTCAGTTAGCTAGACAGAGAAGAGCTCTTTGGTTGAAGAGTCGGAGGGGAAGGAAAGTTTGTTTACGAAAGAGTTGGTTCTGCAGCAAACCGTGGGGTCTCTCATTGCAGTGGAGGGAGCTCAGGCAAGCGGAGGGGAGAGACATGCCAGAGAAGTCAGCACAGGCGTGAGGCATGCTGGGCCCCTCAGGGAAAGCAGGTGTCAGTTGTTTCTGGAAAGAGGGAAGGTACAGTCAGGAGAGTTAGTTGCTAGGACTCTCACCACGTGGGGAAAACAGTAGATGTCCTTGGAGGATGAGGCCATTGTAACTCGCTAGGAAAGTACAAAGCCCTTAAGAAATGCTTAATGAGAAGAATTATGTCTGAAGAAGATCGTGGCTCCGTGAGCCACCTTCTCCTCCATTGGAAAGGGCTGCAGCTCTCATTTTCTGGTCCAGGTCGGGGAACAGGTCAGAGGCTGGCTATGCCACAGTGACCTGACCCCTGTGGCTTCCAAAGCTTGGGAATTACCTGCCCAGAAATGCCAAAACCTTTGGTTCTGAATTTTGGTTTCTCATTGACCTTTGTGGGACTTACCTTGATAACTAAATTACACATATTATTCACCAGGTCATCATCTCTAATTAGATGATAATTAGCATCCATGTTCTACAAAGTATTTATTAGCACCTCTGTGAGAAAGAGGTTAATGGAGAAATCCAGAAATGTAATCACATTAACAAGGGGCGCCCATGGGGAGGATTTGAAATGTCTAACAGGAGAGTGGAGCATTCATGGTAGACGCGGAACCAGTACCGACTGTCACAGATCCCAGGGCACAGGAAGAGACTACGAGCTCCCGGGGAGACGGGGCACTTTTCCCTGGCAGCTCGTGGAAACAGGAAGTTAGTGTGTACAACGGTGTGGGCGACAGGTGTTGACAGAACGGTGGTCTGCAACAACAATGTTTACTGCTGCTACGGTTTGTCGAGTAATTTCTGTGTCTAAAGCATCCTACCAGGCACTCCACAAGCATTATGACAATTCGTACTTACTGAAACCTTCGGGGTGAAGTATTATACTCAGCTATACTTTACTGACAAAGAATTTGAGGCTCAAAGAGGTGCTGTAACTTGCCTAAGGTCGTATGGCTGCTAAGTAGCAAAGTGAGGCTTAAATCCTGGTTGAGAAGAGACAGGCTCCTCCATGTGGCAGGAGACTGTGGCAAAGCAGGGAGGTTCTGGCTACAGCGGTGCCTGCTGCCAAGACTGAGTGGCTGCCACGAAGATGGCTCGGACAGAGGGCGGCAAACTCATGGCGTGCATGCTGCCGGGTACGCCCGCCGGGTGTCACCATGCCGGACATCTCTAATTTACCATGACACTCTCCGCAGCTGGGCACAGATGTAGCCTCACACTCCCTACCACAGTGCTCCAGGCTGCCCCTAAGTCGATCAGAGCCGACACGTGAGATGAAGTGTCTTTGCCATCCTGGTGTAGATGTTGCATGAACACACGAATGGCAAAGAACTGGGCTTGGAGTTTGAGGGACCTAGCCTTGAATCCCTGTACTCCCTCTTCAACGATTCCTAAGCCCGTTTCACCAGCTGTGAAATCTGAAGGGTTCTGAGAATCAAATTAAGTGTCAAAGTGCAAACCACAGTGCTAAGAGTAGAGTAAGTCCCGAGGAATTGTTCGTGTCCTTCTTTCATAAAGTGATCAACACGTGTAGACTTGGGTCAGGGGCAAGAGTGGGTTTCTCAATGTCTTAGACACAAGGTCACAGTGGAGAAAGGCAATGACGAAAGAGCCTGGATCCCAGAAAAAGCACAAAGGGTTTCGAGGGACAGGGGTCAGGACCTACAGTGATGAGAGTGACCGGCACTGAAAAGCGGTCTGGACAGGTTTGGAGGGCGGCCCCATGGAAGAGAGGCCAGGAAGCCAGTTCTGGCAGTGTTGAAGAATCCCTGGATCAGGCCCAACCTGGATACAAATCCAAACCTATACCAGCCAGGGTTATCCAGCCAACGTAACCTGAGGTGAGGCTTTTGTAGTCCAGGGATAAAGAACATCCCAAACAGAATGTGTCTTGCTTGGTCATTTCATTATTTTCCATTTAGGCTGTGTTGGGTTTTGTTTTCTTCGAGTTTTCTGAAGTTGAAGAATACCAACTTATTCTGTATTGATCTGACGGGAGGGGGGCTCTCTATGCCAAAAAGGAGGGTGGGGGTTCAGAGTGGCCTAGATGCCATGAGTCTTGAGGGCAATGGCCATCTCGGAGGAGAATGGAGAAGAGCCATGGAGCTGAAGGGACAGTTCAGGGGTGTGGAGGGAAGGTGACCAGGGAAGGAGTGAGCAGGAACTACAAGGTCCCCTCCTGCCTTTGATTTCATTCTCCTGTTAGATGTAAGCAGACCATTTCACGTCTCTCTTGAGTTCCAGTGTCCTGTGATCTCATTTACGCTTTCCAGGTCTTGACCTTGAGTTGATGGAGGTGGGGGAGGTTTAGGAAGAGCCCCTAGTGATAGAGGTTAGTAAGGCAGGGTCTCAGCTTAGGACACCATGTCTGCGAAGCACGGTAGAGTCTGGGTCCTAGAGAGAAGGAAGGAAACCATTGTTCAGAACTATGTCCGAGTGCAGGGTGAGTGTATTAGGCTCTTCTGATGGAGAGAGGACTGGAGGTTTTCTTGGATCACCTCAAGTCAGTCTAGGCATGTGTTTTTGGTGAGGGAACAAGTATTAGAAGGAAGAACACGGAAATAAGGCAGTTAGAAGTCTCAAACACATAGGCCTCACGGGTACTGGTACCAAGCAAGTTTTAACAACCAGGCCTTGGAGAAGAATTGAGGTTTCACTGGATTTTGCCGACATCAAATCCAGAAGATTGGACCAAACCCAAGTAGCTCCAGTGATCGGGACAGATTGTCACTCTCACCAGTTCTCATTTCACTGACGTGTTTTCTACTCCACACATCCGCTTCTTTGCGTATATTTGCTTCTTGGGCTGCGGGCCAAGCCCCTCACTCTACTCATGCCTTTGGCTTACCTAGTTTACTCATAAATGTCCCTTATGCGTGGTTGCGCGTGGTCCCTGCCTCCCTGTCTCTCCTTGCGTCAGTTTCTGCTCCGAATGCCAACTGAAATATTCTCTCTAAAGAATCTCATAGTTCAAAGTCCTGATAGAGAAAACCTAATTGGTCCAGCTCATCATAATCATCTCTGTTGAGAAGGAACTTGTAAGTCAGATGACCTAATAGATTGCCTGCCCCGGGTTATCCAACTACGAGAGAAAGAGTTTCCCAGTGAAGGTGGCCCATGACGGCAACTGTGCACCTGCTCTGCCTCCTCTCTCTCTGTCTGGATTGCAAGCTCCCAAAAGGCAAGGCCCGGACGTGGAGACTTTGTTACTCCCTCCTGTGCCCATCACGGATGCCCCTGAGGACTATGTGAGAGATGAGTCTACCGGCCTCGGAGGTCAAGTGCATTACTAACAAGAGTCAATGCCAGTTATGCGGAACTTCCCACAGCCAGGCATTCTCTCTCAAAGTGTTCCCATGGACAGGACCACATTGAATCCTCACCACAACTTTGAAAAATAAATTGCTATACCCATTTTACAGACGAGGAAACTAAGACTTAGTTAAGTACCTGCTCAAGGTCACAAAGTCAAGCAATCACATGTGGCTTTTGGAGCCCTTGATGGTTTGGGCCATCCCAGCACAGACCCCCGCAGCAACTATGTGATTGCACTGGGGGAGGGGGGTCAGATAGGAAAGCCAGTGTCCTGACTCTGTGGGAAGGTCGGGGTGTGGTCAAGGAAGTTTCTGCTCCTGGACTTGCGTGTTCTCCTCTAGCCCAAGCTGACCAGGAACTCAGTCGGGGCTGGATGACTGGTGGGATGGCTCCTTTCTGTACTGGGTCTTTGAGGAGCAGAAGGGGTTTTGCTCAGGGCAAGAGTAAGTCAAAACACAAAGAGGGACCAGTTATGTCTGGTCTCATCACCCTCCTCCTCTCCCTCCTCCTTCTCCTTCTCTCTCTTTCTCTCTTTCTTCTGCTTCTGCTTCTTCCTATGTCTTGGTGCCTTAGAGTCAAGATATCTAACGACACTCAGCTGTTCTCTCAAAAGCCTTGAGGTAGTTGGACCCACCCAGCTGGACACAATCTGTCCAGATTCTGGACATCAGGACCTCTCTCTTTCCCTGCCCACAACTCTCCCCATCCCTCTCCCCATCAAAACTTCTACACTCACAGAGCCTCTCAGCTAGGAAACTGGAAAGCACTCAAAATAGACCAACTCACACTAAGTTGGGTATAAGCCAAATAGATTAGTAACTGGGGAGATTTCTTTCAGTAAACATTTGTTGAGCATCTACCCTGCGATGGGGTCAATACTAGGGGTTGGGGAAGGGGAAAGTGAGCCCGATGATATCACTTTTTAGTCAGAAAGTAAGACAAGAATATAAATAATGAGGCTGTGGATGTCACAAAGAGGTACATGACTTTATTAATACTGGACAGGGGCATTATGACTGGGCCAGGTGTGGGAGGCCAGGAAAGGCCTGACTGAGGAACACGATGATTTGAGGTGGGCTTTGAAAGACCAGTGGGACCAGACATATAGAGGTGTGTGTGTGGGGGGGGGCAGTGGTCAGGCATTTCAGACAAAGGGAGTAACGTGGGCATAACCCTGGAGGAGGGCCTGCAACATGTATCCAGAGCACAACAGGCCATTCCGACGTGTGGGAAAAATGCTTCTGAGAAATTAGGGAGAGAAGGGGGTCTCTTTAAATCCCAGCCCTCAGTTCGTTCCTTCAGGGGAAGGACTTGAGTCCTTCTCCAATTTTTTCCCTCCCTCTTCCTTTGATTCTGCATCCAATTCAGTCTCTCCCCCACTGGAAGAAGGGGCCAGGTGTGATTTTGTCTTTCCCCAGTCGTATCTCAGGGCTCCTGGCAACACAGATCCCACCTGACTCCCCAAACCTGTGGGCAGGGCCACCTGTCCTAAGATTTGTTGGAGCCCAGCTGACAGATTTGGAGCCCCTCTGTGGGGCCTCAAAGCAGCGCCCCGATCTTTTCCAGTGGCTCCTCTCCTCCTTTCAAGTCGACCCCCGAATACTTGGTTTCTATAACTGTAATAATAGTTCCCCTTCTGGATAACTTGCCCACTATCTATGCCTAATTGCCATGTGGCACAGTAATGATGCAAACAGCACTAAATGTGTCAGATTCACTTTACTCAAAGTTGCATGTCATTGTAACACCGAGCTTGATTTATATACATTGAGTTTTTAACCTCTCTGGCCTCAGCTCCACGTACGTAAAATGAGGGGTGTGGATTAAATTAGTGCCTCCCCATCTGGCTGGTGCTCAGAACCACTGCTTGGCGTTTAGAAATAGAGACCCCTATCTCCTGCCCCTGAAATTCTGATCTAGTAGATCTGGTTTTGGGCTCCCAAGCTTGCATTTTTTTTTTTTTCTTAGTTTCCAAGGTGTTAACACTGCATCCGAGGCAAGAACTGGCATTTGAGAGACTCTGGAGTAGATCATCTCTGGGACCCTTCCCCAAACCCATTTCTTCATTCATTGATTCATTCACTGCAGAAGGGACGCTAGCGGAGATGAGGCTGGGGCGAGGAAAGGGACAGATGTGGCAGACATTTAATCCATTTTAACAAGATTGGGGTTTATCCCAAAAGCAACAGAAAGACTTTGGAGGGTTTTACGCAGGGGAGACACGATCAGATCTCATATTAGAAATGTTGTTGTACGGTGCGGACGCCGGGCTGGAGGTGGGCGACGAGGGAAAGGCTCACCAATCTGCCTGAGACACTGGTGGTGCCCTGGGTTGGAGGCGGGGCAGCGAGCGTGGAGAACGGACGTATCGGTGGCGCTCGGACCGTCGGATGGGCAGGGCCGATGACTTCCTTTTCTTTTGGATCTGGGTATAGTGGATTGTTGTTGTTATTTCCCCTCGCTGCGTGGTTCTTTTTCGGTTGGTTCAGTGAGAGGCAGATAACCCCTAACTTTTTTACTCCAGCTCCGGTGAGTCAGAGAAGCAGGGATGGCAGAGCATCCAATCTAGAGGCAGCACAAGCAGCCACAAGGCTCGGTTTCCAGAAACAGCATAACAGGGGTCCAGGAGGATGCCAGAGCCTGGTGCCAGCAGCGGTGGCCACGCCACTGGGGCCCTGGTTTGCCTGCAGGGTTGACGTTTTCGCTGGACCACGGCATGGGCTTCCTTTGGTTGAAGTCCTAACAGCATCCAGCGCTTTGCCCCTGCCTGTTTTACCGCCCTGGTTCTCTCATCTCCCCTGTGATTCTGTAAACTATTGAACTGCCCTCAATAAGTTGCTCCTCTGCTTGCACGGCCCGAATTGTTTCTTACATCCACGATTCCTGACTGACGCTCTGTGTTGGAGGCCACAAGGCTGTGAGCAGCGGGGAACAGTCTTCACCTGTGGGGAACCCATGCAGACAAACAGGTTGTGAGGAAAACACTCCCAGAGGCTGCTGGCTGGCTTACGAGCTCAGCTCCTGATTTGCTTACTGCTCCCCCACCCACACAAAAACGCTTAATTCGAGCATTTCTTCACCATCGAGAGCTTTCTCTGACCTGTGCAAGTCCATTCAAACCTGAGTGGTCGCATGGTCCTGCGTGGGCAGAGTATCAGAAAAACCCCAGTTCTGATGCTTGTTTCTGTCTTCTGGAAGAAGAAGCCCTTTAATAGTCTTCCTAGCGCTCTCCCAAATTAATGATATTCTTGATATTCCCAGGCTATTGGAAGTAAATGAGACCATGAATAAGAAAGTGCTTTATCACCTACAGAAAGGGCTGAAGAAATTTTAGGCCATACATACAGATTGTACAAGGGGGGACCCCAAAAACCAAAATTTATTTATGAAAAGTTGCGTACTTATTCTTACATGTTTAAACTTCAGTCACCTCCAAGGTACGCTCCATGTGGTACAGTACACCTAGTGAGACGTTTTCTCCACTACTCAAAGCAGTTTTTGAACTTGTCCATGTTGATGCCTTTCAGCGCTTCTGCTATTTTTTGTTTTACCTCTTCCACATCAGCAAAACTTTTCCCTTTGAAGCCTTTTTCCATTCAGGGAAACAAAAAAAAGGTCACTCAGGGCAAGACTGGGTGAATAGGGAGAGTGGGGCATGGGGGTCAAAAAAAGTTTTTTTTGGTCAAAAACTGCTAAACACTCAGTATGGTGTGGATAGGTGTGCTCATAAGTCACCCGCCATGAAATGGGCAAATGTGCTAAAAGAGTCTTCAAAAGTAATTCACTGAGGCCAAGCACAGCCTCTCACAACAACGCCAGCTGGTGCACTGGTACAGATGGGCTCCTGGAACACTCACCTAGTGGGGGAAGCTTGTACTACAAGAGGCCCACCCTCCAGAAGATCATTCCAGTTTGGGGGGGTTCCTGCTCGCACTTCCCTAAATAACAACTCCAGAAGTTATATGTAAATCTATTGTTTTCTAAATTTAATCACTTTTCCACCTACTTACCTAATAATTTCCAAGATGTTTTATTTTGTTTTTACATATATAGCAACTGCAGTGGCACTGAAACCAAGGTTTATATATTTTTTGTTGTAGTAAAATACACATAATTTACCACCTTAACCCTTTTTAAGCGTACGGTTCAGTGGCACCAAGCACATTCACACTTGTTGTATAATCATCACCATCCTCCATCTCCAAAGCTTTTTCATTTTCCCAAACAAAAACTCGATACTTTCTCAACACTAACTCCCTATTCACCCCTCCCTCCGGCCCCTGGCAACCCCATTCCACTCCGTTCTCTGACTACTCTGGGGACTTCATGTAGCTGGCGTCGTGCAGTATTTGTCCTTTAGTGACTGGATTATTTCACTTAGCGTGAGGTCTTCCAGGTTCATCCACCTTGCACACAGCATGTGGCAGATTTCATTCCTTTTTAAAGCTGAATAATATTCCATTTGTGTATATACCACATTTTGTTTATCCATTTATTCATGAATGGACACTTTGAGTGCTTCTACTTTGGCTATTATCAGTAATGCTGCTATGAACATGGGTGTATAAAAAAAAGAAAGGTATGTATCTTTTATGATCTCTTTTTTTAAAAAATATTTTTTAACATTATTTATTTATCTTTAGAGGGGAAGGGAAGGAGAGAGGGAGAGAAGGAGAGAAATATCAATGTATGGTTGCCTCTTGTTGTGTCCCTTGCCAGGAACTGGCCTGCAACCCAGACATGTGCCCTGACAGGGAATCGAACCGCGATCCCTTGGTTCACAGGCCCGCGCTCAATCCACTGAGCTTATGATCTCTTCTGATCAAGCAGTTAAATAAATTTGCAAAACTGAGCTTTATCTGTTTTGCAACTCCGAATAATTGTAAAATAGAACTTCCTAAAGTGGGTCACACCTGTACTCTTTATTGTTTCAAGCTAGGAGGGTGCAAAGAACATCTACAGATGTTGATTTCACACTGATGTAGAAAAGCGCGCTACAGTTCACCAGTGAGGGAATCATTCTTTAAAGGTGATTGTACGAGCAGATGTCAAAACCCTCTCCTACCTTAGTCAGAGAGAGGGTCTGACCCTCTGCCCTTTAATTACAAGGACCCTCTCCTTCCCCACCCCTCCTCCGAGAGGACTAGCCTCACCTACCTTCTGTCCCTTCGCTAGATTATTTTGACATGGGGTTGTGGCTCTCCCAGCAACACCAGTAACCAGGAATTCTGCAGCTGCCTAAGTCATTCTATACTCTGAGAGAAATAATAAAGCATCAAAGGACATGTTTATTTGCTTTTGCCCCACACCTTCTCTGGCTCAGGATTGCTACCTTAGGCATTCTCAGAGCTGTTTGCAAATGGGATAAGAACAAAAGGCCAAAAGACAGGGGAAGATGAGAAGACAAAAATCCCCAGAACTTGAAAACAGGGGCTCAGTTTCCATCTGCAAAGCAGATTTAGAAACACGGAGTTGTAACACCACATGGCGGGTGTCTGCATTTCCTCCAGCACTTCTCCAACTTGGTTTCCTGTGAGAGGGGAAAATGTGCACAATGCCTTGAGCACCAGTATGTGTTGGTTGTCGTTCACACTTAAACTTCCTGATAATCCTGCCATTTGGGTCCCTACCCGCAAGTTACAGCTGAGGCTCAGAGACGTCTGGAACTTGCCCCCGGTCGTGGAGTTTGGACCTGAACTGGGCCCTGCATGACCAGTGGTGCTGCTTCGCTCACCCTGCTCTGCTCCCAGCCCCTCCAGTGAGGGCATGTCCTTAAATTCTGTGGAATGACTTTCAGAAGGAGTGCTGTGGCCGTCTGTGTCTCTTCCTCTGTGGGTGCATCAGATTTTGACAGGGGTGTGACAGGGACCCTCCTTTCCAAGCCCCAGCCATGCCTCACTCTCCAGCTTGGAGGCAGTTCTTGGAGCACAAAAGGAAGTTCTAGAATTCAGGGGTGTCCCACCCACGGCCCACGGGCCACACGATGGCTATGAATGCGGCCCAACACAAAATTGTAAATTTACTCAAAACATTATGAGATTTTTTGTGATTATGTGTCACAATGTATTCAATGTGTAACCCAAGACAACTCTTCTTCCACCGTGGCCCAGAGATGCCAAAAGTTTGGATACCCCTGTAAGATATTCCTTATTTTCTGCTGGCTCCGTTCTTTTTTTCCCCTCATTTCCCTGGGCCAACAAAAGCCCCGCCTTCCTCGACCCATCTTCTTCCCTTAACATCTATTACTAACCGCTTTCAACTATAAAAAGAGTAATAATGAAAATTCAGGTTGAGCGCCAGGAAGAACTTCCTGACTCTGATGCTCTGGAACATAGAAATGAGAAACTCAGAAAGGCCCTGTGCACTCCTTTCCAGGAAAGCTCTAAGGAAAAGCCTCACCCTACCCCCACGGAGCCTGCCTGGACTCGGTTCGGCTCTGCCTGGTGGCTGTGGGAGGCACCACATGCCCTCGAGAGGGCCCTGCCAGCCCTGGAAGCAGGGCGCCTCCTCGCCCGTCACCCACTGGCCACAGATGTTCCCTGTCATAAACCAGCCAGTGCATCTGTTCGCTGTGCTGCTTGTTTAAAAGGCGAGGCATTTGCTAATTGAACACTACAAGATCTCTTTGTCTCACTCACAGCCAGCATGAAATCCACTCAGCTACGCACGAGCAGGGTAAAAAAGGCAGCTCAGAGCTGCAGTGTCCCGGGGCTGGTGCACCCCATGGAGGCTGCATCTTGCTCTGTCTTCCGCCCCTTGAGTGAGCAAGGTATCTTCTCCGCCTCAGAGCAGCCAGGTTACAATTTGTGCAAAACATCCTCGTCTGTGATCCTCAATGCAGCCAGAGAGAGAGGTATTTTTGGACCCAATTTGAAGATGGGGAATCTGAGATTTAACAATTTAGCTGAGGTCACACCACTGGTAGGTAACAGAGGCAGGACACCAATCCAAGTGCTCTGTCTAGTTAGGAGAGGGGTGGCCTGTCCACTGGGGGACTCTGTGCCCGGACCCACGTAGAGATTGCTCAACTGAGGGCACCAAGTCCTTAAGTAGATTAAACCTTGGAAAGAATGGCCTAAGGGTAGACAAAGAGGACCACTGGGGTTTCAACTATAACTATAATGTTTTATTGCTTTAGAAGCAAATATGTCAACATGTTAGGATTCCTGAGTGTTGTAACAACTTCCTATAAAGCTTGAGGGGGGATGGGTGACAGTCCAGATCCACACAGCAGTACCAAAGGCAAGGAGTAGGGGGAGAGGCACGCCAAGTCTGCTTACTCCTCCTCCCGTTGCCTCCTAAAGACGGCTGTATTCGAGAGACGTGCTGGCCTGTCCATGGGCAGGTGGGGCACTGTCCAGGGCTGGATCTCTGTGGGATCTGGAAGGTCATTGCAATTCTCTGGGCCTTGGTCCCCCTGGTAGAGCAATGAGAGTGGGGATTAGATGAGCGCTAAGGTCCTCTCCAACTCTAATTTTCTATAATTGTGTGGGTTATTGGAGGAAATACAAACTTCACCTTTGTGGCCCAGAGTGGCTTGACTCCAGCTGTGATGGAGACTCCCTGCCAGGCAAGGTCAGCCCTTTGACCACGTAGTCCCTCTGCCTGGGATGCTGTGCCACCTTCTCCCTGTGGAACTAGGCTTCTTCATGACCAGCCCCCGTGAGGTCTCTTGTTTGTGCTCCACAGCGCCTGTTAAAGCCACAGGGGCTGTGGTATGATACACTATTTTCTGGAGGTCTCCACTCTGGATTGTCAGGGCCGGTGCCAGAGCCTGATTTTATTCTTCTCTGTGACCCCAGAATCTGACATACAATCCAGCAAAGGGAAGAGAGTCAATAACTAATTCTTAAAGAAGAAAGAAAGGGAAGGAGACAGGAGGGTAAGGGCAGAGAAAGATTTCTCTGCAGCCCCAAGGACCCTGGGACCCCAGCAGGGGACCCCAGCAGAACAACCCTCACCACCGCCTCCTTTCCCCCCCGCACCACCTCAGTTTGGGGTCAAAGGTGAGCTGGAAACCCAGAGCCCACTTTTGGAATTTTTATTTCAGGTCAAGTCCAAGCGGACTTTCCCCTGAAAGAATCAAGCAACAACAGGGGGTTGGTCACAGGGTTTCCAAGAGCAGAGGTCAGAAAACGGACCTTGGACTTCTCTCTCCTCCTTACCAGACTCTCTGGAGGGTGGTGCCTCCCCCCACCCAATCCTTGTTCCCTGACTTCTCACAGGAGGGCACGATCAACCAGGCGATGAAGACACCTGTCATGACACCTCTGCATAAACAAGGTGTTACTTTGAGAGTCTGGCGGGTGGAGCGCCATGTGTAGTCGACCGTTCCGTTCCCGCCTTGGATCCGACCTGCCTCAAAGTCTAGCAGGGCGGCTCACTCCACCTCCACGTCGCTCCCCGAAGCTCAGACGCTCGGAGCCCGCACACCCGCGCACAGTGGGACAGGGCGGGGCTTGTCCCAGGGGCGGGACCGCGGCGCCCCGCGGCCCGGGCGGCCCCACCCCCTCCCTCCAGGGCTCGGGGCGCCGCGGTGCGGCGGAGCTGTCCAGGCTCAGAGCCGCGGCTGGCCGCCCTGCACGCGCACGGAGCCGCCTGCGCGCCGGGTCCCGGCGCCGCACGCCCAGCCCGCGGCCCGCCCCGCCCCGCCCCGCCCCGCCGCGGCCGACCACTGCACCCCGCGGGCCGGAGTCGGCCGGGCGGCTGCCCGCCGGGGCTCTGAGCGGCGCGGCGGGGCCGGGAGCCAGGGGCCCGCGGAGGAAAGGGGCGGCCCGGACGGCTGCCGGAGCGGCGGCCGCACGTGGATGCGGCGGGTGCCGGAAGCCTGGAGCAGCCCGCGCCGTCTCTGCCCCAGGGCGTCCTATGGCTTGAAGGTAAGCGCCGGCAGGACGGAGCCGCAGGCGGCCCCGGCCGGGTCGGGTCGCAGGGAGGGGAGGCGGGAGCTGCCCGACCAGAAGTTTGGCCACTCTGGCGCCGTCTGCCGCGCAGCGCTCGCCCTCGGTCTCGCTCTCCACCGGCTTTCCGTCGGGCCCCCGGCGGGGCGGTGGGGGTGGGGTCGCCGGAGTGCGGCTGCTGCCGTCCGCTCTGCCTCCCCTGGCGCCCTTCGCGCGGCCCGGGCGGGCAGCCTCGCTGCGGGCGCGAGCGGGCGGGGCCCGGGCAGCCTCCCCGCGGAGCGCGGAGACCAACCCCGCGGAGCCGTAGCTCGGGAGGGCGGCCCGCACCGGGCGATCTCGGGGACGGTGTTGAGGCGGGGGGGGGGGGGCCTTCTTGCCCTGCAGCCGAGCCCGGGACCCCAGGGCGCACCTTCAGAGGTTCCGACCGCCCCGGTGGGAGAAGGGTTGTTTTGGCAACTCTGCATTTGGGCGACCTGTGACTTTTCCGTTTCTAAGGGCCGAAGAAGCCAGGGATCAGGGAGAGGCGGGTTCAGGTTCCCCGCTCCCACGGTCTAGTGTGCCGCTGTCAGTGGTACTGAATCTCCGCTCTCCTCCTCCACCTCCCTGAGATCCAGCCCAGGAGGGAGGCTGGGGTTTATGATGGTGTCGGAGAGGGGCTGTCCGACTCCGGGTGGACCGAGAGCCCCAGGAGGGCGAGGTGCTGAGGCCAAAGGAGCTCTGCACGCCAGGCACAGCGTGTCTGAGGCGGGCAGCCGGTGTGCGGTTCCTCTCGAAGAGCGGAGGTAAAGGCTGCGTGTGCGTGTACACAGCAGGCTTCGCCATGGACACAAGCCACCGCGCCGGAGCTCCTCCGCGGGGACAGGTGTGTGCTCTCAGCCACAGGGAAGCTGTCCGACCGAGTCACTGTTGTGCTACCTGGCACCCCACTATTTTTTTTTTTTGTGCTGTGGGCCCCTGAGATTGGTGAGGTACAAGACACTTTGTGGATCCCTTTCCAGTTTCTTCTGGGTCCAATCACTTCTGGATTTTTGACCAGGCTACAAACCTTTCAGGCTAATCTTCCCCAGGAACTAGGTTGTTGGCGATTCTCCATTCTTTGGATGCAAATACTGTGTCTATCCCTGATTCATCCTGCAGAATTCGGAGCACTTGAAAAAGAATCATTCTTCTTATCTTTCCCCCTGTTGCTGCTGTTTGATGAGGGTGGGCAGAGAGAGACCAAGATAAATGTGACCAATTGCAAGGGAATCGGTGAGTGGTTTGCTGGGCCCCAGCCTCCTGCCATTGACTTGTCTGCTTAGTGTTTAAAATTCCTGGCATATGTGATTGAGAGTTCATGTTATCTCTGAAATAAAACATCTGACAAGGAAGAGGTTTGAGAGGGGTAGAGCCACAGCCAAGTAAGGGCAATGATAGCCCCAGCCTTGCTCTCTCTCTCTCTCTCTTTTTAAAGGACTTTATTTATTTACTTTTAGGGAGAGGGGAAGGGAGTGAGAAAGAGAGGGAGAGAAACATGGAGGTGAGAAGCATCGGTTGGTTGCCCCTTGCCCGCGCGCTCTGACCGGGGACCCAACCCACACCCCAGGCCTGCACCCTGACCGGGAGTCCACCCGGTCACCTTTCACGTTGTGGGACAGTGCCCAACACACTGAGCCACACTGATCAGGGTCGGCCTTGTTCTCCTGAAGAACGTCCCCAGTTCCTTCTGCCTTCCCTGCACAGTCTGGGGAGGAAAGGTGCCTGCAAGATGGGGGATTCCGATTTATCGCAGAGGTCAAGGGCATTTCTCCAAAGTCGTTCTTTGTTTTAATCAACTCCCTGCATCCAAATCGCCTGGGAATCTGGTTAACATGCATATTTTCGGTTCTTCCCAGAACTGCTGAATGAAGATCTCAAGCTGAGGCCCAGGATGTATTGTGTATTTTGACTATACTTTTGGGTGATTCATATGTACACAGGGTTAAGAAATCACCTCTCCTAAAAGTTCTGACTCCTTTGTCTAGAAGGAACGTGATTAAGGTCTTTCATCTAGCTCCCCCTTGGCTCCTGCAGGTAAGACATATTAAATTTTTCAGGGGTGGTACGTTGTTGACGGAAGGACAATTCCCCTGATTAACTTCCTTTGTGGCGATGAAGGGCGCACCTTGCTCTCCTCTCCCCAGATCATCCTGGGCATTTCTTCTTTCTGAGACAAATTTTTGACTTCTCTAAGAATCTGCAATATGGCTTCAGGTCGACCTGTGTAAATACTAACTGCCCCCCTCTGGAGGGCCAGCCAAGTATGTCCCTCCTCCCCTTCCCTTCAGAGGGAATTTTTGGCTTTCATTCTACGTGTGCTGTGATCTGCTAACCCAACTGCTCCTGAAATACCAAGGAGTCATTAGTTCAGCTTACGAGCACATCCTGTTCCCCACGGCTGGTAGCCACTTGTGCCCTGTTGACAGTGACATATTGACCGTATTGATTTGGGTCTTGCACTCTGTAAACTAGGAAGCTCACGGGGTTGAGTAGGTCTAGTAATGATGCTTGCAGGCTCGTCGGTCTTCTACCTTCACGTGCAAGGTTAAATGATTTCTGTTCAGAATATGCCATGATGCAGGCAAACCTGAACCTGAGAGAAACCATTCTGTTTCTCCTTCTATACCAGGGGAAACAAAGGGAGCTCAGGGACTTATAAAAAATATGGTCCCCTATATACCTGGGATTGATCTGCTGAATTGAGACATGTCTGAGGTCACTGTTCTCTGAGTGAGCATGTGGAAGGGGAAAGACAAGTGCACTTGGCCTGGAAACAGCTGTCTCCATCTGCCCTGCAGAGGAAAGTCTCATGCTGGTGTTGAGGAGGCGCAACTGGGAAGGTAGCAGGGGCAGGGCCACCCCTCGCGGTGACTCGCATTTTCTAACGGGCTGCCCTCCATCTCTTCCTCCCTGGAGCTTGCTGTCTGCGACGCTCTAGCAGTGGAAGTGCTTCAGCACCTAGGAAGGGAAAGAAGAATCAAAGTTGAGGTTTTGCAATGCCAGGACCCCAAGTACCAGGTTGCATACCACAGGCCATAGCAACCTAAGAGTTGAGGTCTTGAAAATAATGTACAACAGCTGCCCAGTCCATCTCATTTCCTCTGGGGCATCTTTGTTACCTTAGATTACTTGGGTTCCTCGGAGGACATTCTAGATACCTCAGACCCAAAATGGAGAGCTTCTCCTTTAGTTCAGAAATATGGTGGTCTCTGTCCTATTGTTACGGTCTTCCCCAAAAGTAGTGTGAGCTTTCTGGTTCCAGCACCAGGACTGGGCTCAACAACCAAAGCTCCTCTATCCTATCAGGAGCTCTGCTCAGCAAGAGCAGCCCACATCTAGGAAGTGCTTGGAAAGCACATACGGCGGGAAGGGCATGCTTTGATTCAGTTTCTCAGCAGACCCTCCCCTGGGCGTGCTGGCTCACTGACCTGAACCCCAGCAGGTCGCTTCCCCTCCCCTCCCCTCATTAGGGCATCTAATGGCCCCAGGAGTACTCAGTGATCTCGTTTCGGTATTACATATGAACCCTCCAGCTCTCCAGGGTACGACGTGGAGCAACAAAAGGTGTGCAAGTTGCTTATTTACCAATTCTGGGTGGTAGATGGACATCTCCAGCCTTTTAAATTACTCTAGAAATGTTGGGATCCAGTATTAATACACCCAGCCTCTCACCTGTTACCACTGACATCATCAATGTAATTGAAGATTAAAAAAAAAAAATTTAAACAATAGAATCACACCATCTGAATGCACAGGCTTGGAAAATAGCTCGATTATAGTGTCAGTAATGTGGGTGGAGGAGTTTTAGATTTAAAATGACAAGATTTAGCTTTTTTGTTTGTGCCTGTTTGGGTCCAGAAATAGGAGAGAAACTTGCCCTTCTGGTCTGCCCATATTCCCTCTCTTTCCCTTTTCACCGCGATTTGATAAATGGGTTAAATCCACACCCTTGGCAGCTGGGCTGTCCCCTGGGAGGGCGCAACCTCCCCTCTTCCTGACAGACACGGGGATGTTTCTCTGCGGAGGAGCAGAGGCCCCTGCTGGCTCCAGTATACTGGAAAGAGCCAGAGGTGACACGCTGGGGACTCCCCAGCCCCTGGGTGGAAGAGGCTGCACTGGGGCAGTGTCCCCAAGTCTGAAACCTGGAGTCCCCTGGGGCATCCGGGAGAGTGTGGGCCAGTGTGCGGGGGTGGGAGCTGAAGAGAAGTGGACTCAGGGCCGCCCTCAGAAGAGGCTGTTGTTAGGGATGCACGTGCAAGGCATTGGCTTAGTGCGGTTTGGGTTATTTTTATCATAATCTGGTGGCATCTGTAGGGATCTTTCCTTTTTCCAGGAGGAGATGGGGAATTCTTTGCTGTCTGCCGTGGTGGGGAGGGGATGGAGGGAGGGCCCTGGCTTTCCCGGGAGCCCTCTCAGTGATGTCCGCCTGCTCCCAGACACAGGGTGGTGAGTGAAGTCAGGCGGTGTCAGCCCCCAGGGCCCTGCCAATAGGCCCACACCAGCCTGGCAGACATGCCTCTGGGCGCTGGAACTCAGCATGCAGCTCACATGTGCACAACGGCAGCCACAGCCCCAAGGACACTCCTCTGTTCAGGTCTGGGAGCCAAAGGAGTCCTGGGGCCTGTCCATTCGTCCCTGGGCTCCTTTCCAACTTGCCTGCCCCTCCCACCTCTTCCCTGCCTTGTTTGGATTCCAAGTGGCCCAGGAAGGAAAAGGCATTAGAAATGAACATTTTTTTGTTGTTGTTGTTACATGCTTTATAATGATCTCCTCTTCTTCCTGTTAGCCCAGGCAGCAACATCACTTAGCAATTCCCCAGGAACCCTTGGTCTGGGAGAGTGGCCCACTCACAGCCTTTCTTAGAAGGTCTGCTTTTGACAAGTGGTCCTGCCCATCATTCCCTCCATGACTGGTCTCATCATCTCAACAGCCGACATTTGTCATGCACTTACTGTGTGTAAGGTACTGTGTGAGCACGTGTGTTCTTTTATTTCAACTCTCAACCTGCAACAACTCTATGAATTAGGCACCATGATCACCCCCATTTTGCCCAGGAAGAAGCATGGGCTTAGAGAGGTAAGTGGATTGCACTAGGTCACAGGACTTAACATGCAGGGTGAGATTTAAAGTTCAACAACAGCTCTCTCTGACCAATGTCAGTGGCACATATAATAAGAAATGGAGGAGAATAGGGATGAGAAGGTACTGTCTTTGATACGCTGAAGTGACAACGAACTTTGCATATGATACCGGGAAAGCAGGAGACAGCAGAGGGGGATTCTTGAGGACCAACAAAGAAGTGTTGCTCTGTACCTGGATTTGGGCCCCTTGGGGTGAAATGCACAGGGAATGAACCTCAGCAAGCAGTAGGTCTAAGGGAAGGAGGCAGGAACAGAAGGGGGGCAGGGGCAACTGAGGTCGAGGGCTTCCAACCTCACTATGAGTTTTACAAATGACATTTACCAGCGTGTGGTCCCTTATTGAAACTGTTTCAAAACAACACAGGATGATTGGAATTATCCTGTGTGGGCTTGGAATTAGATAGCCAGAATTTGAAACACAACTTTAATATTTACTAGTTGTGTTACCTTAAGCAAGTTGGTTCACCTCTGTCATCTTGGGCTTCTCACCTACAAGGTCTGCACGTGGAAGGTTCCGTCATTGTTAATATAATGAGAATGTTTGCGTGACATCCACGCAACCTGGCAGCCAAGGAAAGTGGACTGGAATGCGCATGCGTCAACAATGATAAATTCACAGTACTAGTCAGCGGGGGCAATAAACACCTGTGAGTGAGCCTGTGTACTGTGTAGATGCGGCATTCAAAATGACTGACTGAGTAGAGCAGTGAATCTGCATCAAATTTTGCATCAAACATTCCTCCCCAGAAACTATTCAGATGATTTAGAAGGTCACAACTACGGGCAACTGGTGACTGGCAGCTTCATCATGATAATGCACCTACTCATGCATCGTGTCTCTTGCAGAGTTAACTGGCGAAACATCAAATCACCCAGGTGACTCAGTCCCCCACCACCCTGCAACTTCTGGCTTTTCTCAAAACTAAAGTCACTTTTGAAAGCAAAGAGATTTCAGAACATTGATGAGATTCAGGAAAATACAACAGGGCAGCTGATGGCAACTAGGAGACCTGTGTGAGGTCCCAAGGTGTCTGCTTTGAACGGGACTGAGTTGTCATTGTCCTGTGTACAATGTTTCTTGTATCTGGTATCTTCTTCAATAAATGTCTCTATTTTTCATATGACATGGCTGGATACCTTCTGGATAGACCTTGTATATGTGGGGATGGTAATGCTGACCTCACTGTCTTACAGTGTTTAAGCCAGTAGACACAAGGTATTTGAAGGACTCTTTGGCAAAGCACCCAGTAAATATTAACTATATATAATGATTGTTTTTGTTAAGAAACCCAAGAGGGAACATTTAAGCTATTTTCTTTTGCACTAGTTTAGCACCTGACTTTACCTCTCTGAAATTAAGCACATTTCTAAAACTTTTACAAAATGCGAGCTTATATTTTTTTCTTCCACTCTCCCCTTATCTGCACCACAGTTCTTTGACACTCACCTGTCAGAAGCTCTTACCCATGTTGGGTGAGAGGGATCCAGGTTGCTTGCCATCTCTTTGGATAGGTTCAGCTGCACTCCCATCTTACCACATGCAAGCCAGGAAAAGACATCGGTCTCCACAAAGATGGCTTGGCACAGCCTCGTGTTTCTTCTTGGCTTCCCAGGTCCTGCATCTGCTTCCTCATGGTTGGAGCCTTCTTGATTGGTCGCATGGAGTGATCCACTCTGGCAGAGGCCGCTTTTTATTTAAAATGAAAAATAAGGAGAACATACCAGCGCGCCAAGATAAAGGGCCTTCTTTCTTTTCCTCCTGTTAAGAAGGCTAACCTCACACTGAGAAGCTCTTCAAAGCTGGCAGAAATATATCTTTTGGGGCCATTAATGGCAGGGATGAATGCCACCCAGTTTTTGGATGAAGTGTGGTCCTGCCTGAGAGAGGGATGTAACACAATAGTTTCTAGGACTCTCCTGCCCTGAAAGCAATTCCCTGACTTTGGCTTTTTTCTTTTTCTGCGAATCCTTCCTTGGCGAGGACTCTTTCCTAATTGATGCAGCTACTACCGATCAGTTAAAAAGGCTCACTGTTCGGTGAAGGTAGGAGATTTCTGAGGGCATGGAAGGTGCTCCATTTCCTGGTCATCTTCCTCAGGTCTTGTGACCGTTCCTTTCTTGGACTCTGAGCTCCCTCACCTCTTCATGTATAGCAGGGTCAACAAGAGAAGTGTATGGCAAGCAGAAACTAGCATCTGGGGTCCCAGGAAGAGGATGGCAGGCCCCCTAAAGAAACAGAGATACATCTTCCCTGGGATAATGTGTACAGTGGAAGGCCTGGTCGCTGTGGATGACTGTTGGCCCAAAGTCTTCTCTGGCGAGCCAGAGGGAGTTGGTGGGAGGTGGTGGCTACTTTCCGTAGATCTGTGTTGCTCTCCACACATTATGAATTCTTCCTTAGTTACGTTCTGTGGTAGCTGACCTCCAAGATGGCCCTCAATAACTCCCTGCCCCCTAGAGTTCATGTTTTTGTGCAATCCCTCCTACATTAAATAGGGAAGACTTGCATACCAACAGCATCATGCCTAAGTGACAGATTGTGACTTCTGAAGGTAGGTCACAGATGCTATCCTGACTTCTGTCCTGTTCTTTCCTGGATCACTCATTCTGGGGGAGGCCAGCTGCCAAGTCAGAAGGGCGCTCAAGCAGTTTTATAGAAAGGCCTACACAGCAATACCTGAGGCCTCCCGCCAATAGCCGCATGAATGGACCATCTTCGAAGCATATCTTTCCTCCCGGGACCAGCCTTCCAGTGATTGTGGCCAGTGCTGAGGTCTTAACTGCAACCTTGTGAGAGACCATGAGCTAGAACCACCAAACTGAGCTGCTTGAATTCCTAACCCATAGAAACTGTGAGATAATAAATCTGCATTGGTTTAAGTTGCTAGGTCTTGGGATAATTTATTATGCAATAGTAGATAACTAATATACACTCTGAAATTATTCTTCATGAAGTTACTCAAACTTGTCTTCTGCGATGACATAGATCCTCTTCCCTGTGCGTGCGGACAGATAGGCTCCTCTTACTGGGCTGAACCGCCTCTGTGAGCCTCAGAGGGTGCCCTCTCCGTTAGTTGTTGTGAGACTTGGAAGTGTCCATGTTTTGCACACTCTGACCGTGCTCCTTTCAGCCGTCATGTCACCAGACCAGGCTGCTGATTTCTGTATTCTTCCTTCCTGCACTCACTCTTCTCTGGACGTGTTCTGGCATGGTAGCCGTTCAATATGCATTTTGCCTTTAATTATTTCATTGGCTAAATATTATGGAGCATCTGCTAAGTACTGGGCATTCATCTTGGTTGCCAATACTTCGGTCATCGAAACAAAGATTCCTGCCCTCTTGGAACGTACGTTCTAGTGGGAAGAGAAAATTGATCAAAATAACTCACTGAGTATATTAGCAGGTAATGCATACTTGTGAACGATGTGGAATGCTGAGGGGTGAAATGAGAAGGAAGTGTGTGTTGTTCAGTAGGGCGGGGAAGGATGGGCCACACTGAGAAAGCGACATTTGGGAAAAGACTTACTTGGTAGATGTCCGAGAGTGAGCTATACAGAGATATCAGAGGGAAGAACAGTCAAGGCAGGGGCATCATTACCTGCATGCATTTTTAAGCATTTTAACAGTTGTCTTATTTCATACAGAATGATATTAATATTCTGCCTTTGATGCTCCCTTTTAATTTTCAAAACCCATGAGGCAATAGTAATCTCTTTGATTCGTAAATCACTTTTACATACACACTCATATTGGTCATCACAGCAGCTGTTACAACCCCTGTTTTGCAGGTGTGGCTGCTTAAGACTCCAAGAGTTTAAGTGAAACTTGCTCAGGCTCACAGAGCTAGGAAGTAACTGTAGTTCCTGCCTTCTGAAAACTCTGTGCTCCTTTCTCACATGACCATCTTAATGCTTAATGTGAATCTTGCAACTCTGCATGTCTGTCTTCCTCACTAGACGTACATCCCCTTGGTACAGTCTGTTTTGTACTTCTGCAGAACCTATTATAACCTAAAATGATGCTAAGAACTTGGTGGCCACTTAGATTGTTGAGAAGGTGGGTGAGTGAGTGGGAGGGTGAGTGAGGAGGTGAGTGATGGCTTATATCTCCATGGCTGCATGCACCTGAAGCCCAGCAACAGTGTCTGTGAGTGGCTGGGGCACCCTCCACAGGTCCAGTGGGTCAGCAAGATGTTCCAGACCTTCCCTTTCACCTTCAATTAGCACTTTCTGCTTACCTGCATTATAGTTTGGCTGGAAATTCTTAACAGTTGTCATAGGGAATGGAAGTCAGGGGATATTGAATAGTCAGAGCCTGCTTCAGTCACACACACCCCTAAAGAAGAACATATTGGGACAAGTATCACAGAAACATACAGATGTGTTGGTCCAGGTTAGCTCAGTGACCTGAAGACAAATAGGATGGAGCAATTGTTGAGGGCTGTCTTTGGAGCCTTGGGTGATTTGTTTTGAATCTGGGATTTAAAGTTTGCAGAACTGGGCTGATCCTTAGCTTAAAAGGTACAGATAAGCATTACTCACCTAAGACCCTTCAAAAGCAATGATAATTTGAACTTGTCTTTCCCAAAATAATTTCTTGAAAAATGCAATACCCATCCTCTGTCCAGCTAGCTGTTCGGCATAACCAAGTGATTCAGAGGGTGAACTTGAAAGCCAGACTGCTATAGGCTCCGGTCTGCACTCTGCCAGTAACCAGCTCTGTGACCTCAGTCAAGCTACAATAATCCCTTTGAAATTCAGGTTTTTTTCCTGCATAAAACAGAGATAACCATGGCACGCACTTCATTGCATTTTGCATGTAAAATGTTTAGCGTAATGACTGGCACATGGTTAGCTCTAAATAAACAGTCACCATCATTATTCTCATTATAACCAGCGGGAGGCATTGAAATGTCTGCAGATGCTTCCCAAATTCTGTATCCTCTCTTCCGGTGTTTGCCACACGGCTTGGTCTCAGAGAGCTTTACCAAAATCCTCCCAGTTTAACCAGATCTTAAAACCAACTTCCTGTCCCTTCTTCCCATTTATTACTCGGCCACACTGGATTGCCTGGGAAATACAATGAATACAGATAAAGTGAAGTGTAGACCAGGACCGGGTTGGTTCTTATACCTTTCGAGGGATTCACAACTTGGAGTAAAGCCGTCGACATCCCCATTTCTCACAGAGAAGCCGAGTGCAGGCAAGTCAGTGCTCAGCATAGTAATGACATGCAAAAGCCCTTTGGATGCTGCATTATTGCTACGAATAATAACATAATAAGGTGTACTGATAACTCATCTGTCAGGTCTGAGCACAGGGCAGCAAGGGGGGTATTGGAAAAGGAGGGGTTCCCCTGCCCTACACTGAGCACACGCTTGGCAGGTGGGAGGCTCTCCATAAATAACTGCTGCCTGCATGAATGCCTACTGTCCTCTTGCAAACAGGATGAGATTTGCTCAAAAGCTGATGCGTCGCATCTTAATGCATCTGCGTTCCACCAATTCCGAAGGGACTGCATGGCAGACGTGTGTGGAGCAGAACGGCTTAAAACCGTGCAGATTCCATGAACCCCAGGGCACCAGCCTCCTGAGGGAGAGAGGAAGGGGGCTGACCTCTCTGCGGAGCTCACGACTGCTTGCCTTAAACACTGTAGGAATAGTGTAAATACGAAGAATTTACATTAAACCAAGTAGCACAAACCAGGTGGCTTAAAACAACAGAAACTTGTTGTCTCTCAGTTCTGGAGGCTGGACGTTTGAAATCAGGTGCCAGCAGGGCTGCGCTGTGTCCAAAGACTCTAGAACTGTCTCTTGCCTCTTCCAGCTCCTCATGGCCCCTGGCGCTCCGGGGCTTGCGGTGGTGTAATGCCGATCTCCACCTCCATCCTCACACGGACTCCGAGTCCCTGTGTCTCTGTCTGCTTTCCTCTTCCTGCTCCTCTTCTTTTAAGGATACGAGGTATTGGACTTAGGATCCACCCTAATCCAATGTGATCCCATCTCAGTCCTTAACTATTTAATAATCATCCTTAATTATATCTGCAAATACCCCGTTTCCAAATAATGTCACATCTTGACCTTCCGAGTGGACGTGAATTTGGCAAGGGGGACACTGTTCAATCCGCTGTGGGGATCGTCCTGCCTTGCTGGCCCCTGTAAACACCTTTGGCTGCTTCCAAGGCGGGGCCATTTCCCTCCCAGTCACCTGTTCTTGGAACAGCTGCCCACTTACCTAACTGAAGCCTCATCTCCTGAGTCAGAAGACACGTAAGGATAAGAAAGAAAGCAATTAGTGTGGCTGGGAGCTCAGGATTAAAGGGGATTCGCTGACATGCTGGCACCACGGTTAGGAAGAGGGAAGGTAAGGGGAGTTTGGAGAAAGAGAGGGTATGGACGGGGATGCCTTGAGTGTTCCAGAAAGGGGAGGCTGGTGGGGACCTGGGTGTCTGCAGTACTTGGGTTCAGGCCCAAGGGGACTGGGTGCTCATAAAAAGTGCCTTATGTAGTTGTTAGGAACCCAAGGATTTGGAGTTTGTCACCCAACATTCTTTCTGCCAACATTTATTAAATGCCTCCTATGTGTCAGATCCTCAGTTTAATGCTCTTGCTTCACAAATGAGAACTCTGAGGCTCCAGGTGCCCAAGAGAATTGTTCAAGGTCCCTTGGGGGGGGGGGCAGAGTCAGGACCAGAATCCAAATCTTCTGACCCTCAAGGTACCCGCTCCCCCTGCCACAGCAATGTTCTCTCGTGTACTCCAGTCCGCCGTAAGGACCCACGGTCTCACCAGGGAAGAGCAACAACGATAACAACCCCTGCATCTGGGCAGCGTTTGACTTTGCACGGGGTGCATGCCCAGAAGTCATTTACTGCTGCTCCCTGATGTGGAGGGCGGAGGCAGAATTAGGGGGCTTCAGGACTCCAGCCCCTGAGTGCAGCTTTGCTGGGGGTGAGTGGGGTCGTGGGGTTTCCTTGTAAAGAAGGGGAAGCGCTGGGACCTCACAGACAGGAGCGCACAGGGACTGACTGTCACAGACCCCAAGGGAGTCCCATCATAAATTTGCCCAGTTGGCCAGTCCTCAAGGACACAGAAGGCACTGATAGTGCTGGGAACTTTCTGGGACCTTGGCGTGGGTCACATGCCTGCAGGTGAAGCACCCACAGCCTTACAGAGCCACCTTCCTGTGGTCCAGCAGCCAACGTGGCAATGCTTGGAGCTGCCTAGGGCACCTCCCTGTGGGGCTGGGCTGTCAGAGCCTGGCCTCCTGGGCTTTCTAGTGTGGATGCTGATCTGTGATGATCTGGTCCTTAGCGGGCACTCAGGAATTACATGTTCAATGACTTGCGTGAGCCCAGAGAGAAAAGTGTACCCCGTCACTGTAACAGGTTGGGGTGTCAGGGAAGGAGGTGCAGAGGGTTTCCAGGAGCTGTTCTCTCAGCCCAGCTTTGGAATGTGAGGCCTTTGAGGCTCAATCTGGGGCCTGGCTTGAGGCCTGTGCCAGCTCTCTGATCACCCAGAATGCCAGGCCTCCCAGCCTCCCTGGCTTCTATCTTTATCCTTGGGCAGTTACCTGCCTTCCACAGCATCTTCCCACTCTGTTTCCATGGCAATGTCATAGCCCCAGGAGTCAATGGTCCTGTTGGAGGGGAGAGGAGGAAAAGGGCAAGGACGGAAGCACATGTGACCAGCAGTGTCCATGTGCCTGTTCTGAGCAGTGAAGCTCAACGGGCCAGGGAGGGTACCCCCACCAAAGGCTGGCAGTGAGGGCAGGGTCGGGGGTAGGGGCATTGCTGAAGGCTCCTGGATATCCTTTGGTTCAGAGAAGGAACCAAGAGCTCTTGAGCAGCAGGGGGAGTCTCTGTCCTTGGGGGGTTTTGGAGGCTGCAGCTCAGGGATCTCCTTAAGTGGGAAGCATGACAGTCCAGCTTGGGGAAGAACTCAGGCTGTCCGGCGCAGGGAAACCCACCCAGCTGGGTGTCCTGTCCCACCTCCGTTTTACCAGACAGTGGGCCTCTCTTCTTCCATTCAAGCATCTGCCTGTCATAGTCACACGCTCTGTGGGGCTGAGCAAGGCCGGGAGAGGGCAGGGGGCACCAGGGCCAGCTGGGTGGGTACAGGGCCCTCAGCAAACAGTGCTGGCTGCCTCAGCCCGGGGAGAGCCTGGCTGGGTGAGCCATAGTGATGGTCCGAATGAGCAGCCAGTCCGAAGCCAGTCAATTTGACAGCGCCTCTAAGCATAGCCTCTGGTTTCAGTGCCCCAGACAGAGACCCAAGGAAACCTGAGAGAATGGGCACGGAGTGAAGAAAGAAAACAGAAAGCCAGAATCCGGGATGTTGCTGCCAGAGCACGGCACTGCTCCTGGGAGCGCACTGCCCAGTTTTCTGGGAGATCTGGCACTCTGCCGTTTTGCGGGGCCTCTATGCAGACTAGACCCACATGGGCCTTTACAGGGGTCAAGAAGTCAGGAGACGGTGGATTTCAGCCTCAGGACCATCACTCTGTTAAAGACAAAAATTGTTTCATTTGTTAAAACAAACCCTAAGGAAAACTTATTTAGGACTATTGAGATACGTGGTGAGACTATTGCAATAGGGGAGAGAGATTGTCCCAACTTTGAAGGTACCGAGACAGCTGGGGGTTTATAACCAATGAGCAGAATGAAGGGGGCAGGGGATGGAAAATGAGTGGGAAGAGGCATCAAGGGTTAGATGGTCTTGCTAAATGAACTTCAAAGGGTTCTTGCTGAAGGCAGGCTCACGGGGTGAGGTACCAAGGGTGGGGGTTCTCTCTAAACTCGGTTAATGGGATTCTTGCTAAAACAGGCTGGGCAGGTCCAAGACAAGGCCCAGAGCCGAGGCCTCGTGGAAAAGAGTGCTCAGGGGAGGCTGACAAAAGGGCGTCCTACCCTAACTGGGTGGTCTAGGGAGATGTCCCCTCTCCCGTCCTCTGATTCTTATTTCTATACGATAATGGGATCGGACTGAAGGGGGTCCCTTCTGGTGGGAGCAGACTGTGACCACCAACGTCTGCTCCTGTTCCACCTGCCTCCACCCAGCACTGCATTTGAAAGAACAAACGTTGCTTTAAAACATTCTCCATGAAGGTGTTAATTTTATAGTCAGATGCTTTCTTGCCTGTAGCAGTTGGTATTCCATGTACCTAAGCAAATACCTACTATTTTAAAATACTGACTCTATTAGATTAAAGATGCCGTATATCATCTTGAATTCCTGTGTCTGCTGCGAAAGATAGGGCTTCTTCCTGCGCTTGGTGTTTAGTGCACAGCAGACTGTGAGCATCTGTGGAGGGAATGTATAGATGAAGAAATGTGTTTATTCCAAAAATGTAGAAGCTGGATAAGTTGGAGACTGCTTTTCAGAACTTAAACCGTGTCCACAGTGCTATGCACGCACGATGTTGGGCATTCGATAAATGCTAATTCACACATGTTGCAAGCACACACCCAAATAAGTCATCAGTGATTTTCATGGTGGTATGCACACAACATAGTTTGTGAGGGACCAGGACTATTTTTCGAGACCATAACTGACACAGGCCCTTTCAAATACATGAGTGTATCGGTCTTGGCTGACGCACTTGGAGGAAGCCGTGCAGCAGTGATTCCTGTGGCCTCTTCATCCGAAACCCTAAAGGGCTATTTCCACATTAGAAAGCATTGAGTGAGACGCAGTAAACACAACATTTTTCTCATTTTTTCCTGGTGCTACGTGCAGGCCTACAGCTGGCATGCGTGTTGCTAATGTGGACCGGAGATTACGAAAGCTGGAAGGAGAGTCTAGGCATAGAAACGAGGAAATTGGTGAGAGAAGCATTTATCAAAATATAAGACGTGGAAAATCATTTTCTAATTGAATAAATAATACCATGTGTGTATTACAGGGATGTGAGTGTTTATATATAAAAATTGCTAAATGCCCAGGTTAGACACCATTTAACCTGCTGAGCTCTGGCCTCAGGCAGTTGTTTTTCTAATTGCAGATCCTGGCTGTGTCACCAGTTAGCTGGGACCCCCAAGGGTGGTTAAGAAAATTCTGCCTTTTGATTTGCCCTTTAAATCCCCTTTATATGGTCTTGCATCCTGGCCACCAGCCCCTCACCAGGGTCCAAGAGCGCAGAGGTTTGGGCCTAGCCTGCCCTGGAAACCAGAGGCTGCTGTTAGGAGCCAGGGCTGGGGCGGTAATTGGCCCAGGCTGTGATGCTCTAATGAGCAGGACCAAGGTGACAAAGCCCATTAGGCCCTTGGAACTGCTACCTGCAGAGGAACCAGGACCAGCATCAAACTGGCAGCCTGCAGAGCAGCCCCTTGGACACCACATAATTTCCAAATTAGCTATTTCGGAGGCCTGGATTTGCAGTGCAGACAGAGGTCAGAGGCAGCTCTGGCAGAAGCTGCAGAAGGCAGACGAATGGAAATCTTACAGGGAAGCCGATTTCATTCATACTCAGCTGGGTCCTGGACTTCCCCCTCCCCCTTTTCACTCAGATGCAGCCGCAGATTTTGTTCCAGGGAAGCCCCACCGCTGCGGTCCTGGATCCGGGGTTGGGGGGTGGTGGTGATGGGGGACTCCAGCTGCTCCTGTCCAGGGGGAGTCAGTCATATCAGAGCCTGGGGGAGGGGCAGAGGTGTTGGAGCCAAGGAAGCTATAGGTGCCAAGAGCCGGTTCAGTTGTGCTCTTCGTCCTTTTTCTTGTTATTGAATTTATTGGGGTGACATCCATCAACACAAGTATACAAGTTTCAGGTGCACAATTCTACAGCACATCATCTGCGCACTGTATTGTGTGCTGTGGGCTCACCACCCCCAGTCAAGTTTGCGTCCATCATCATTTATCGCCCCCGTACCCTCTTTCCACCTCTTTTCACGCCGTTCCCCTTCCCCTCTCCCCCGCAGTGACCACACTGTCGTTCCATGTCCGTGAATCCTTTTCTCTTTTTTCCTTTTTCGCTCAGTCCCTCTACCACCCCCATCCAGTCCCCAGCCCTTGGAGAGCTGTCAGCCTGCTCTCTTCCTATGAGTCTGTCACTGTTTTAATTGTGAGCCCATTTAGTTCATTAGATTCCATGTACGAGTAAAATCATATGGTATTTGTCTTTCCCTTACTGCCTTATTTTACTTAGCATAATGCTCTCTAGGTCTATCCATGCTGTTGCAAAGGGTAAGATTACCTTTGCTCTTTTATGGTCAAGTCATATTGCATTTTGTAAATGTGCCATGGCTTTTTCATCCACTCCGCTACTGATGGGCATTTGGGCTGCTTCCAAATCTTGGCTATTGTAAATAATGCTGCAATGAATATAGGGGTGCATAGATTCTTTTGAATTAGTGTTTTGGATTCCTTCAGATAAATTCCCAGAAGTGGAATTGCTGGGTCATAAGATAGTTTCATTTTTAATATTTTGAGGTATCTCCATACTGCTTTCCACAGTGGCTGTACCAGTCTGCATTCCCACCAATGGTGCAAAAAGGTTCCCCTTTCTCCACATTCTCTCCAGCACTTGTTGTTTGTTGATGTATTGATTATAGCCATTCTGCCAGGTGTGAGGTGATATTTCATTGTGGTTTTAATTTGCATTTTTCTGATGATTAGTGACATTGAGCATCTTTTTATACGTCTGTTGGCCACCCGTATGTCCTCTTTGGAGAAGATGCTTTGTGCATTTTTTAAGAGATCATTTGGGGTTTTTTGGTGTTGAATTTTATAAGTTCTTTATAATTTTGGATATTAACCCCCATCAGATGCATCATTGAATATGTTCTCCCATTCCGTGGATTGTCTTTTCATTTTGTTGATGGTTTCCTTTGCTGCGCAAAAACTTCTTAGTTTGATGTACTCCCATTTGTTTAGTTTTTTTTGTTTCCCTTGTCTAAGGAGATATATCAGAAAAATGGAATCATGCTACCTGGTATCAAACTATACTACAAAGTCATAGTAATCAAAACAGCATAGTACTGGCATAAAAACTGACATGCAGATCAACTGAATGGAATAGAGAGCCCAGACATAAACCCACACATATGTAGTCAATTGATATTTGACAAAGGAGGCAAAAACATAAAATAGGGTAAAGGTAGTCTATTCAGCAAATGGTGTTGGTAAAATTGGATAGATATGTGTAAAAAATGAAACCAGACCACTTTCTTACACCACGTACAAGAATAAACTCAAGATGGATCAAAGACTTAAATGTTAGACTTGAAACCATAAAATCCCAGAAGAAAACATAGGCAGTAAAATCTCAGACATTTCTTTCCTCTTTCTAAAAAAAGATTTTATTTATTTATTTTTAGAGGGGGGAAGGGAGGGAGAAAGAGAGGGAGAGAAGCATTGATGTGAGAGAGAGACACCGATTGTTTGCTTCTTGTAAGTGCACCAAACCTACAACCCAGGTCTGTGCCCTGAATGGGCACCAAAGAGGCGACTGTTCACTTTGAGGGACAATACCCAACCAGCTGAGCTGTACCACTCAGAGCAAAATCTCAGACATTTCTATTGTATTTTTTCATCTAGGTGAAAGCAGAAGTATTATCAACTCTGTGGATTAAACCTCAAGTTCCCAGCCTAGAAATAGAAACACCCAGTCCAAGAAGTGCTGTACAAGAGAGCAGGGTCATTGTTTTTATTGCTGAGATTTCCCCTCCTATCTGTTGACTTACAGCTTTCTGTGATTGAATGAATAAATGAATGTTCATTGAATGAAGTTATTCACCTCACTAGGCATATATCTTTTACTCACCGAGGGACGAGATACCATCTCTATTTTATGGATGTGGTCACTGAGCCTCGCAGAGGAAGAGTGACTGGTCCAAGGAAGGGGTATGTGCAGTTGGGGTTCAGAGGCAGCTCCACCTGACCTTTCCAACTGTTCCCATATACTCACCTGCCCCTTCCCATTCATGTATAAGCTCTGGCAAGAAACATGTTTTATCTTTATGCCACCCCACGAGGTCTAGCAATGAGCTTTGCACACACTGGACGCAGATGCATATTTGTTAAATAAATGCCTTCATTTTAAGAATTATTATAAAACTACTTGGCCCTGCCCTAATTAGCCATGGAGGCTTGGGCAAGTTGCTGATATTTTGTGTGTCTCAGTTTTCTTCTGGGGCGAATCTTAGATGACAGCCATCTCTGGGACTGGGTGAGTCCCCTGAGGTAGTCCCCTGGCCCAATGGTTTCGGTGGAGATGGCTGCCTCACGCAGGCCCACGGTGGCCTCTGTGGTTTAGGTGTTCTTTTTGGATGGAGTGAGAGAGAAGAAGGTGAATTCCATTTGGAACCACCGTTCATGTCTTTTTCTTTTGACCATTTTAATTAACCCTTTGGGAGCATACGGGTCACCAGTGCTAAGTGTATTCACATTGTTGTGCGACAGCCCTCCAGAATTCTCTCACTTTGCAACACTGAAACTCTGTACCCACCAAACACTGGCTCCCCATTTTCCACCCCCACCCCAATCCCTAGGAACCAACACTTCACTTCCTGTTTCTCTGAGTTTGTATACTTGAGAAACCTCAGTAAGTTCATCATCTCATATTTGTCTTTTTGCGACTGGCTTATTTCACTTACTATAATGTTTTCAAGGTTCATTCATATTGTAGCATGTGTGAACATTTTCTACCTTTTAAAAAATATTTATTTATTTTCAGACAGAGGGGAAGGGAGGGAGAAAGGGAGGGAGAAGAACATCAGTGTGTGGTTGCCTCTCCCATGCTGCCCACTGGGGGCCTGACCCACAACCCAGGCATGTGCCCTGACTGGGAATCGAACCGGTGACCCTTCTGTGTGCAGGCCTTTGCTCAATCCACTGAGCCACACCGGCCAGGGCATGACTTTCAGCCAGGGTTGAATAATAGTCTATTACATGCATATGCGGCATTTTGTTTATCCATTCATCCGTTGATGGAAACTTGAGTTGCTTTTACCTCTTGGCTGTTGTGAGCAGTGCTACTACGAAGACGAATGTGCAAATATCTCTTTGAGACCTGCTTTCAGTTCTCTTGGATGTATAAACAGAAGTGGGGTTGCTGGATCAGATGATAACTTTATTTTAAATTTTCTTGAGGCAACTCCACACTCTTTTCCATAGGGATTCCACCATTTTACATTCCCACCAACGGTGCACGAAGGTTCTAGTTTCTCCAAATGCTACCAGCACTTGTTATTTTCTGTTCTTTAAAAGTGGCCATTGTGTAAATTTATGCTCTTGCTTCATCCTTTATACAAAAATTAAAAAGGATCATAGACTGAAGTGTAAGAGCTAAACACTGTAAAATTCTCACAGGAAGACACAGGGGTTAATCTTCATGACTTTGGGTTAGGTGATGGTTTCTTAGGTATGACACCAAAAGCGCAAGCAATGAAAGGAAAAATACATAAATTGGGTTCCATCGAAATTTAAAATGCTTGTGCTTTAAAGGGCACCATAAGGAAAGTGAAGAGATTGGTAAGGGACTGGTACCCAGAACATGCAAAGAACTCTTACAACTCAGTAATAAGAGAAATAACCCAACTATAAAATGGGAAAAGGATTTGAAAAGATATTCCTCCAAAGAAATTCTTAAAAAAATAAATACACGCATACATACATACATCCGTACATACATACAGCTACTGGTCATCCGAATGGTGTAAACTGATATCTCACTGTGTAGTTTTGATTTGCATTTTTTTCTCCTGACTAGTGATGTTGAACATCTTTCCATAGGAAAGATTATTCATTGTTGGTAGAACTGAACAAAGACTCTCAATGGGAATAATAAAGTAGGTGGATATCATGGGCTTCCTACAGATTTTGGATTGGACCTGGGGAACCCTGATGCCTAGAGAGACTAAGTACCATAGAAAGTGAAGCTTTTCTGCTTTCCCCTTCAGCCAGAACAAGATACAGAGGATGCGCTAATTTGTTACTGACCAAGCCCACTGGGGTCTGACAGGGAAGGGTCCTAAGTTACAGAAGGAAAAACCAGGGCCTCAGAGTGAGTTAGACAAATTCTAACCCTAAGTCTGCCTTCTACGGTTGTATCACCTGGAGAAAATTATTTAACCTGTCTCAACCTTAGTTTTCTCACCTGGATAATAGATTATTGTGGGAGACCCCTGCAGTTGTGGGCTGATAAATGTTTTAACAACCAGCTCTCAAAGAAGAACAATAACGTTCTGATCTGTGGCATTTGCCAATTTCATTGTGTAAATAAACTCAAACTGAGACAGCGAGCCGCCAGCTCGGCGTGGTTGTGACGTCACTGAGCGCGGCCTGCGGAAGAGCCGTGCAACGAGCTCTAGTGCATCGCCCTAAAATGCCTTCCCTAGTGTTTGGGGTGTGTCAGCTTCTCCGTTAATGTTGGCTCCCTTTCTTTCCTCCCCCACCACAGGGACTCTGGGTGACCTAGGTGACGGGAGAGGTTGCTTCATTCTTCGTGTTTATTCAACAAGTATATATCGGGCTGCTGCTAGGTCCAGGACCCTATCCTACAGAGTGCAGGGCGTAAAGTACGGGGGGGAGATTCTTTGTCAGGCCTGTGATCTGGCGTTGCCTCCAGAGACTCTAGCTGGTTAGGTGGCTCCCGGGCGCTGCCATCTCTATCACGTCACATTTTAGTCACCTTTGCCCTTGTCTTTTTCACTGAGCTGTGATCGCGAAGACAATGACTATGTCTTACTTATTTTGATCTCCACGTTGCCAAGCACTCTGAAAGTATTCAATAAATGTTTGTTAAAAGGTTTCGGCTTCCGGTCAAGGTGGAGGCATAGGTAGACATGCTTCACCTCCTTGCACAGCCACAAGAAGGATCACAGCGAAGCTCAAAACAAAAAACACCCAGAACTGCCAGAAAATCGAACTGTCTGGAAATCCAACAACCAAGGATTTAAAGTAGCCATATTCATCTAGACAGGTGGGAGGGGCAGAGAGGACACAGTGTGGTGTGGAGAGGTGGTGGGGGTGGCAGTGGTGGTGGTGGCAGTGGTGGCGGTCCCACATTCACGTGTGGTGGATACAAATTGGGAGGGAGACCTTGGAAGCCAGTGATCACAGCTCCAGGCCGCACCGTGCAGCTCAGGGTTCCGGTGTTGGGAAGATAAAGCCTCCCAGCTTCTGACTGTAAAACCCAGTGGGGGTTGGGAGAGCAGAAGAAACTGGCAGTTTTTCAGGAGAGTCTGTTAAAAGGGCTTTCATGGACTTAGAAGTACGCAACTCTACCCACTCTAAGAATCATCACCAGGGCAACAGCTAGAGGGGTGCCAGTCTCATACAGGAAGTGGGTGGATTGACTGGAAACGGAGTGAGTGCTGGGCAAGCCTCCAGAAGCCAGGTAGCTGTATTGTCCCCTCTCTGACCCCTTCTCCCCACACAGAGCCACAAAGTGGTGAAGCAGGTTGCCCTGCCATGGTGAATACCTAAGGCTCTCCCATACAACTTAACAGGTGCACTAAGACAGGGAGTCAAAGCAACTCTACCTAAAACACAGAAACAAACATAGGGAGGCTGCCAAATGGAGGAGACAAAGAAATATGGCGCAAGAGAAAGAACAGAACAAAACCTCAGAAAAAGAACTAAATGAAATGGAGATAGGCAACCTATCAGATGCATAATTCAAAACACTGGTGATAAGGTTGCTCAGAGAACTAATTGAGTGTGCCAAAAACATAAGGGAAGAAATGAAAGCTACACTAAGTGAAATAAAGAAAAATCCATAGGGAACCAACACTGAAAAGAAGGAAGCCAAGATTCAAATCAATGATTTAGAACATGATGAAAAAAATAAACATTCAATCAGAACAGAATGAAAAAAAAAAAAAAAAAGAATTCAAGAAAATTGAGGAAAGTATAAGAAGATCCGGACATCTCCAAAAGTGCCAACATACAAATCATAGGATGCCAGAAGGAGAAAAGGAAGAGCAATAAATTGAAAATTTATTTAAAAAATAAGGTTTTTTGGAAAAAAAAAATGGTGAACTTCCCCAAACTGGCAAAGGAACTAGACTTTCAGGAATTTCAGGAAGCTCAGAGAGTCCCAAAGAAGAGGGACTGAGCAGAGGAACACACCAAGGCACATCATCATTACATTACTCAAGATTAAAGATAAGGAGAGACTCTTAAAAGCAGCATGAAAAACACAGAGAATTACCTACAAAGGAGTTCCCACAAAACTATCAGCTGATTTCTCAAAAGAAACTTTGCAGGCAAGGAGGGACTGGCAAGAAGTATTCAAAGTGATAAAAAGCAAGGACCTATAACCAAAATTACTGTATCCAGCAAAGCTATCATTTAGAATGGAAGGGCAGATAAAATGCTCCTCAGACAAGGTCTTTAAAGCTAAAGGAGTTCATCATCACCAAGCCATTATTGCATGAAATGTTAAAAGGACTTAGTTAAGAAAAAGAAGGGCAAAACTATGGACATTAAAATGACAACAAATTCATAACTATCAACAACTGAATGTAAAAAAGCCCCTCAAAACTAAGCAAAAACTAGAATAGGAACAAAATCATAGATATTGAGATCATTTAGAGGGGTATCAGCTGGGAGGGGGAGGAGGGAGAAGGGGGAAAGATACAGGGATTAATAAGCATAATTGGTAGGTACACAATAGATGGAGGGGGTGGGTGTTAGGAATAGTATAGGAAATGGAAAAGCCAAAGAACTTATACGCTCAACCCATGGACTTGAACTAAGGGTTGGGGGGGGTGGGGATTGCTGGAGGAAGGGGGAGTACCAGGTGGAGGGGGGCAAAGGGGGAAAATTGGGACAACTGTAACACCATAATCAATAAAATATACTTAAGAATAATTTTAAAAATAAAAAAGCTTTCATAAGCTTGAAATCTGCCTGAGGAGGCACAGCTAACATGTCTGAAACATTTAGAGGATAGTATAAGATAACAGTCATTCATACCAAACTTCTCATTTGATAAGAATCCTACTGTGTCAAAGCATCTTCAGTTGAAATACTTCACACTGTTGAATGCTAGGCATCAATATGATCACTCAGCACATTATCTCATTTAATCTTTGCAACAACCCAGTGAAGGAAATATTGTAACGATCATCATCCCCATTTTGTATATGAGTGAAATGAGCAACAGCAGTTAAGTAGATTCCCCCCAAATTTTATTGTTGATATTGTTACGTATATAGCCAAGATGTGAACCTAAGACTTGATTCTTCTTACTGCCTCAAGAAGTAGAGAAAGGTGTTGTTATTCTCATGTCCCAGGTGAGAAAACTGGCTCTAAGAGGAAGAAAGAGATGAGTGACTGGCTCAAAGTCACGCAGCTAACAGCGTACAGAGCCAGGGTTGAGACCTAGGTCTTCCGATGGCCTAACAGAGTACAATGTGAGGGGCTACGCACAGCAAAGTTCCTTTCAGAGACGGACAGCACCACTGGGTGTCGCATGGTCATGGAAGCCTTTCAGAAAACGTAGGGTTTGAGTTGTCCCCTGGGGAGCTGGGGTTGGCCTGCATTAGCAGATGTCATCCCTGTGTTCTCAGCATGCACGCGTGCACACACCTCCCCACACACACCCGTGGTCCTGCCTCCTGATCCCCAGAGTGGAAAGCGAGGGTCACTTTTAGACAAGCTCACCCCACCTCATGGGGACCCAGCAGGGCTTGGCGGCTGCTACTGCTTCTCCTGTGTGTTCGTTTGTTGTTTACATAAAGGACCCACGGCCCCTGAGCTGCCCAGATGACACTGGCCTTTCTCCTGGTCTTCATCTCTGACTCCGGGAGAAGCTGTTATGCTTTCAATTACTTGGAAAGCACCTGTTTCCAACGGATAATCTGGAGTCAACCACCTCGCATTTTGAGGGCAGCGGTGTGACCACAGTGGCCGAGCCTGAAGCCATGAATCACCGTAAGACGAAGAAGTGCGTAGCTTGCCCTGCGGGCAGGCTGGTGTGACCCGAGAGCCCTGGACTGACTGGGAGCCGCAGAGAGGGGGAGAAATGAGACAGTGGGGTTCATGCAGCTTCTTGACCCACCCGGCTGCTAGATTTTTGGGGGAGTGCTTATTTTTTTCTGAGTCATGTACACTGTTAAGGTGATAATTTTTAAAAGGTTAAAAATGTATTTCTCAAACAATTACATGTCAAAGATTTATTTAATGCGTTCATGAAAGAACCAGTGAGACGACAAAGCTAGGTTGAAAAGAGGTCACTGAATGTGGAGGAAAGGAGGAAAGCTAGAGTAAGACTGCTAAACTAGCTATAAAATTCATTAATCTCTTACAGGATAATAAAGTCATAAAGTTTGGGATTATCTTCCCTACTGGGCGGAAGTCATTCACAGCATGTTATCCGTGCTCTCCCTGTTAACATCCCTCTTACCGGTGAGCCCCTTTTGGATAGGGGACAGTAAGTAAACCAAGTGCCCTCCCCTGGGGAGTCAGATGGGCCTTAGGTGGCCTTGCCTCACTTCTAGGTTTTAGATACATGTTCTTGACAGCTCGGAGGAATCTAGCTGCTAGTCCTGCACTCTGGGAGATCCTGCCAGTTGCTGGGATGTCTAGTCTAATCGCGCATCCCAGAACTCAGGAAATAACCACTGAATGGGTTCAGGGCCCCCGTGCACCCACTGTGAGGACAACCCAGCTCCAAACCGCGCTGACCACCCCTGTGAGCGCCCACTAGGGGCGCGGGATTGCAGCAATGTTTTGGGTGCCCTGGCAGTGGTGCCAGTTCAGAGCCGGCATCTGGTTATTCCTGAAACATCAGCTTATTTCTTTTTCTTCAGTGCACAGTCGCACTGGTAAAATGCCACAGATCCCTTTGGGGAAGTCTGGCAGAAATATTAACAGTATGAATTTTTGTCAGTATATTAAGTTCTTCCTTAAGGGGACCTGGGCTCCCCTTTATTCAAGGGATTCTGGCTCCGTAAATTGGCCCAAGTCTGGGAATGGATTCAGGGGTATGACCGTCTGTTTTGGCGAACTAAGTTAGACCTCTGTTTACTTCATCTAGAACTCTTCCACTTGTACAGATCATGTGAGAGCGACCAGCTGGTGCCGTAGGGCTCCGGGTCAGGCTGTTCAGATTGCGGCTGTGACTCCGCTGTTCCCTTGGGCCTGGAGGCCGGGTGGGGTTTGGGGAGAGAGTCTGTGAGCAAGAGTGTTGAGATGTGCGTGCTGATCCTGCTCTTGCTACCAATCAGCTGAGTGACCTTGAGCAAATCAATAAGCCTATTGGGCCACCACCTCAACTCTTAAAGACGGAGTAACAACCCTAACAGACAACCCTGCCTTTCTTGGTCAGAGGGCTGTGGTGAGGTTTTCAAAGAACACAGTATCTTTAACTGTGGCTTTCGTTCAGCTTTGGTGTTTTAGACGGTGTGAGTGGTAGGCGCAGCTGGGTCTGCTCCGTATAAGTGATTTGGCTCAAATAGTGCGAGAATGAGTTGCCAGCATTTTAACATAAGGGTATTTCAAGCAAGAGTCCAGATTTCGGCCTTTCGAAAATGAAAAGCTGGCACAATGTTCTGACGTGGCCACAGCAGACCGAAGGGCCCCTTTGATGGGGTGCATTTTCCCCAGTCTGAATCTGTGTTCATTGGGGGTGCCTCCAGGTGCCAGGTGCGGGGGGCAGGTGCAGATAACACGTGAACTGTTAACCTTGCGGCGTGACAAGTGCAGCGAACAGGGCTGGCGCCAGGGTGAGCCGTGGCTCCAGGAGCAGTTGGTCTCCCTGACTGGGAGGCGCCTCGCCCCCCCCCCAACTCCTTCCTGGGCTTTCAGCCGTCTCGCTCTGACTTTGGGGTGGCTCTTCACTTCTCTCGTGGTCCCTGGCTCCAGTGTCTGAGAGTGTTCATTCGCCAGATATGAAGTCTGGCTCTGCTCTTTCCTCAACTATTACTCCAGCTTAAAGTCTTATTTTATTTTATTTTATTTTGTAGACACTATTGCAGATGTCCCCCCTCCTTTACCCACCTCCGCCCAGTCCCCACCCTCCTTCCCTCTGGCCGTCACCACTCTGTGGTCTGTGCCTGCCAGCAGGTGCCCTGAGCAGACACCACTTTGCTGGGAACAGCTCGCTGTTACCCTGTCACCCCTGCTGCCTGGCAGTCACCTGTCCCACAGATTTTGTGGGTGTGTGCTTAGTGGCAGACGCGTGGTACTTTCCAAGCCCTGCCCTTGGCCCACTGTGATCTGTGCCTGTTGGAAGGACACCTGTAGTTCACAGCACATTTGCATGGCACGGGTGCTCGCCATGCCTACACCTCATGCGTGCTAAGCCCTTTCTGTCTCACCTGCCCACCTTCCCGGGGAATCTCAGCTGCTCTCCTCCGCCAGGGATCTGGGATGCTCCTCAGCTTCGTAATGAGAATTAGTTGTGTACATCGGAGGGAAGAGGGCCGATGAGCTTGGGCAATCAGGGAAGGTCTCTTTTAGGAGAATCCCTGAAGGCAAACCCTTCAAGGTGAGTAGGATTTGGGTGTTGGGGATGGAGGCAGATGGAGAAATAATGGTGTTCAAAGTTGAGGGAACGAGGGGCATGAGGCAAAGTGAGGAGGCAGGAAAAGCCACAGACCGGATCAGCTCCAACCGGAGTAGAGCCTTGTTACAGGAGAACAGCAGGTGCAACTTTGGAAGGTCAAAGGTAGAGAGTGACAAACTGCGATTTGTCCTTCAGGGAAGTCATTGAAGGTATTTTGAGCAAGGCAATAACGCGAGCCTAAAGCCGTGACTTTGAGAGGTAGACTTGGTGGCTCACGTGGGAGGGTTAGGAAGTGAGGGTGTAGGCAGGAGGGGAGGAGAGGCTCCAGGTTCCAGTCCCCCTGACTCCTTACATCTGAGCTGTCCAGGCTTCTGGCCTGCAGTCCTGGTCCTATCGCGTGGACCAAGCTGGGCACAGCTCCTTTGGAAGTGGCCAGAGAGAGCTACCCTGCTTCTCGTCAACCCTCCTCACCTCAGGAGAACCCGAACAAATTCTGAGCCTCGGCTCCTCTGGTAAGCGAGACCAGTGTAAAGAAAGCACAGGGCAGGCTGCTTTGCCCCGGCCATCAGGTGAGCGTGGGCAGCGCCACCAGGCCCCGCTGGTCCTGCCTTCCGCGGCTCCTTCTCCCGTAGCTGGGCCGGGACTGGGGCAGGTGATTTCTGCTCCTGTACCTGCTGGGACCCGGCTCCTTCAGAGGGAAAGCGCAGTGGCGGGGGCTCCTGGGTTACTTAGAGTGGGGAGCAGCTCTGAGAGGAGTCTCCGTGCTTCCGGGAGCAGCCCGGGAGTTCCCCAGGACAGTGGCGTGGTTCCCAGCCGCAGCTCTCCTGGTCCGCGGTGGGTGCTGGAAACACAGTTACTAGTTGGCTGCCCCCAAGGCTGGGCCGGCCCGGTTGAAGCTGGCCGCTGCCCATTGCTCCGGGCTACCCTTAAGGCTTATGTGCTCCCCAGGCCTCAGGACCAGAGATCTCAGCAGGATGTGACAAGGGTGTCGGAACATGTTTGAGTCTTCCTGTCTCGAAGCTCCTTATCCCTTCGTCACGCACCCACCAACTTCTTGTCATCTGGCTTCATCTCAGAGAGCCATGAAGACTTACTTCTCAGCCTCAAGGTCCTCTGAGCATGCTCTCTGTTGCTAGGCCCCACCCTCTGAAACCCCTCGGGGTCCATTTGTGGGGGCTTATCCTCACCACAACCACAGCCATCTACTGTCATGTGCAGATGACTGTTCCCAGACTGAGTCGGGAGAATGCCCTGGGCACTCTGAGCACCCTCCTTCCTGCCTGCGCTGAGAGGTCACATCATGGCAGGGTGGGAGGGCATTGGGAGGATGAGGGCTTGGGGGTCCTGTAGTGGCCACACATATTTGCTAGAAAAGGGAAACGAGGCTCAGAGGAGGAAGTGACTTGCTTGAGGTCACGCAGCTGGAAGTCTGGGCAGAGATGGGCTAGCCCTCAGGAGCCGACTGCTGGTCAAGAGCTCTTTCCCTAGGCACCCTGCACCTGTCCTTCTTGTTTCCTGTGCACACATGGTCCCTGAGCTCTGCCTTCATCCCCTGCTGCCCAGGGAGCCTGCTTGCTCTGGCTTGTTCCCAAGGTGATAGTGGCTACACTGGCTGACTCGAGAGCTAGGTGAGTGCCGAAACAAGGAGCACCTTCTTTTCTTCAGAGGGTGGTATGAAAGCATTACAGGTTGGTAACATTTTCTTTTTCTTGTTTTCTCAGCTGCTTGCATCCACCCATGCTAGGCATTCTGTGCAACAGGGATGTGCCAGAAATCTCAAATTCAACAGGAAACCTGAGGGAGCAGGCCAGGAAAGGTGCAGGAGTGGGAGAAGATTTTATGATTTTTAAAAACATCATGGAGGCTGTGCCATTTGCCAGTGCAGCGACAGCGAGGACAGACATGGGCACAGTGGAACGGGATGTGGCCTGCAAAGCAGTGGTCTCCTGCTCTCATCCCAAGCTCCCTTCAGTCCAGACCCACAGTGGGTGGGAGCTGCTATCTCCAGAGGTTGGAGCGGAATGGGGGCAGGTCTGGACTTCCAAGGGCTGTGATATGCCCCGGACCCGTCCCCAAAGGCTCTGGGGGCTTCGACACAGAGCTGTACCTGCTCGGTGTCTGTGCAGCACTCTCCTCGGCCCCGTTCCAGCCCTGCTTCAGTCAGGGCTGCAGACAAGATCAGAGGTGGCACATCCGGGTCTGTTACACCAGCCTGTCAGCGGCAGGTAGGCAGGCTGATGGGAAAGTGTGGCTGCTTCCATGCAAACTCCTCCCACTTTGAAAACAGAGAATATGCCTTACTGCAGGTGAAACATCATCCTCATTTGCCACAGGCACCTGGGTCCTAAATGGTGCCGGGACACCTTCATGTCCGGATAGGACTTCTCGCTGTCTGTTTATGCATTCCCAGGAGGCCGAGGCCGGTGAACCTGGCTTTGATGATGGCAGCAAGAACACGGGTTTTGGAGAGCCAGAGGGGCCCGGGTGAGCACCCCGGTCGGCCAACTAGCTCTGGGGTCACTAAGTTTCTCAGTGGAATTGCAGGTGGGAACGAGCACCTTATTCCACAAAAGACAGCACATCTCTTCACACACTGTCATGATAGACGCTACCAGTTTCTCTTTCTTGTGTTCACAACTATGTGCATCAACCTGTGTTGCGAAACAGGGTCATTGCCCTGGCAGTAGACTGTGGGAGGCTCAGCTGTGATGGGGTAGAATATCTAAGAGAGTACCTTGCATTCTTGGTACATTAGTGGCGGGGGAGGGGGAGGGTCTCTCAGCCCCATGGCGAGAAGCCTCAGCAACTGGACTCATCCAGGCCTCAGGCCTCCCCTGTGCTTATAGCTGGACTGGATCATGAACAGCCTTAGCCTTACCTGCTTCGTCTGTCGTAAAAGGATTAATAATATTTACCTTTATTAAGTCTTCAACTTTTAAACCTTTATTTAAGGCTTATTTTAAGAATAAGAAAGAAGGTATTTACAGCATACAACAGTGTCCCCCACACAGCAAATGGTCGATAAACAGTAGCTGTTATTACTAACACCGTTGGGTGGCTGAGGGCCAGAGTTCTCCAGCACTGGCAGCAGCCCTGTGCCTGACTCGACGGCAGCGGGTAGAAACTGGTCTTCTCAGCAGAAATGACTGTAAGGAAAACTCGGGGGCCTGGGTAATTAGGGGTGGGACCCATGGGACTCGGGCTCAGGAAGCAGCTCTGCCATCGTGCCCCAAGGAGCACCCCTGGAAAGTGGGAATCAGCAGGTAGAGCCCAGAACCTCCGTCTGCTTCTCATGCGTGAATTACGGTCCACGTTCCCAGCGGAAGTGATGCAGGCCCCCACGGTCTGACGGGAAGCCACGGGAGGTGGAGCGTGCACAGGTCAGGCAGAGAGACAAGCTTCCTGGACAGGGATGATGACCAGTTCACTGGAACTCGCAGAATCTGCCTGGAGAGGCACCAGAACCATGGCTGGGAAGAGCCTCCCAGGCCGGTCGCTCTCTGCATCTCTGCACCCAGCACCGGCTCTGGGAACAGGCCCCCCTTGGTCAGAGGCCTGTTTCTGCCACCTACCAGCTGGGGCTACGGATGCATAACTGAACCTCTCTGGCCTCAGGCACCTGAAAACTGGGGGCACTGTGAGAATTAAGGAGCACAAGGAGGACACCCATGTCAGGAATGACACCGTGCCGGGAATAGGGTGGGCCATTAAAATGGCCAGTTTTGAAAACTGACCAGTTGGTAGATACTAACTTCCCTCTTTATCCTCCGCCTTCCTGCCCCTTGCACCAGAAGCTTGACTCATACCTGACGCTCTACCTACCTATGGCTGAGTGGGTAGAAAACCTCTTGTTCTGGGAGGACTTCCAGCACCCTCGCCTGCAGGTGGGAGCTGCGGCCCAGCCCCTTCTCACAGACACCTGGGTGTCGGAGGTGCCTCCCACCTGACCATTCAGCGTGCCGCCGTGGAATGCCTGTTTTCTGTGTGAGATAATTTTAGACGCACAGAAGAATTGCAGAAGTAGTACAGAGAGTTCCCGTACACCCTTCACCTAGCTTCCCCTAATGTTCGATGCTACCTATGGTGCAATTGTCAAAACTAAGACAGCGAAGTGTGTTCGATGCAATTAACTAAATGACAGGTTTTATTTGGATTTCCCAGTTCTTCCGCTAATGTCCTTTTCTGGTTCAGGATCTAATCCAGGTCTCCACATTGTGTTTAATTGTCCTTGGTCTCCTCCAATCTGTGACAGTCCCTTACTCTTTCCCTGTCTTTCAGGACCTTGAGACGTTTTTAAACTATTTTTTTAATCCTCACCTGAAGATATATATTTATTGACTGTAGAGAGAAAGGGAGACGGGTCGGGGGAGAAGAGGGGTGGGGCGAGAGAGAGAAACATGGATCAGTTGCCTCCTGTTCACGTCTCGACCAGAGATCAAACCCTCAGCCTAGGTTATGTGCCCGTAGCAGGGATCGAACCCACCCATTTTTGGTCTACGGAACAACGCTCCAACCAACTGGGCCACACTGGCCAGGGCAAGACTTTTGAAGAGTATCAGTAAGGCATTTGCAGATTGCGGGATGCCTATTTTAAACACCTGTGATGAAGCAGGCAGCACAGGGCTTCTCTAGTCTTGCTTTCGTACTTTTTTACTTGTATTTCTCTAGATTCCCAGAGCCTTTGCTTCTGCCATAAATCTGCCCAGTGGAGTGAAAGATCCCATTCAGCTGCTGCGTGGTAGAAAGCTGACCTGTTTAGCGTGCCACATTAGCCACGCCGCCTTCCCCCTGTAAAGATGTGTCCTCTCTCTGACTCACACTGCCCAGCTGGGCCGACATCTGAGCCTCAGCTGGGGAGCCAACCGCTCCGTCTGAATTGTAGCTGCCCTGAGAACGGGGGCTTGCCTCTGGTTCAGCGCTGTCTCCCCAGCTCCGAGTTGGTGCTGCATGTAACAGGAGCTCCACGGGCGGGCTGAATAAATAAATGAGCAGTCGCCCCCACCATCGAGTGCCGTTTACAGGGGGCCCGTGGAGTGCAAGGGGCAGGCGTGCAGGTTGTGGGAGCACAAGGGACACACAGCCCTGGGGAGACCAAAAACACACCGACAAGGCTGACGTCCTGGCCAGACACTGCAGTGGAAGCCCTCTTGGCCAGTGTGGTTGACGGGTCCGTAGAAGTAGTTTACTAAAGAGAGGATTCACTTAACAACGATACTTCAAGCATTTCACTTTACCTTAGAACGTTCATTTAATAAGCTTTTTGTGTGCATCTTGGGTCTTTTCTTTGAATTCGAGTCTACCAGTTGAAGCTTTGCCTCATCTCGTTTGTGTTTGTTTCCACACAGCTGTGTGTACAACGTCAAGTATTTTTACCTTTGGTTTTTAAAGCAGAGCAAAGATTTAAACTTATTAAACAGTACAAATATAGGCTCCTAGACTGTCAGAATTTTTAGAGTTATCTCACTCACATATAACTAGTCAGGATTTTTGTTTGTTTCTGGTGATTTTTTTTAATTAAAAAAAATGTCCCCAATGCATTCAACTTAGTTTGCGTGAAATTCCTATTTCAATTTGGTATTCATATTTTTGTTGTTCGTGAAGTTGTGGACTAGATTCATGGCGGTGACAAGGACCATTGTGAACAAGTTTGGGAGCGGTGTAGCCGACCGGTAAGCGCACAGCTCCCCAGGAGCGCCGGGAGAGTGTTCGGCACTCAGATCCGTTAGGGCAAGCATGCTGTGTGCCCTGGGTACCGGTCAGCAGCCCTTCCTGAGAGAATGACCAGACAGCAGTGATTAATCCAATATGCCAGCAACCTGGAGGGCACCGAAGTGCTTTTAAAGTATGTGATCTTTCATTTCAGTTTACTTGTCACCTGCTGAGCTCCCACTCTCTGCCTAGCATTTACCAGATGCTGGAAGAGCAAAAGAGGAAAAAGACGCCAACCTTGCCATGAAATGGCACAGGAGATGGGAAGAGACACACTTACGGGTTTTGACACCACAAGCACCACGGGCAAATAGTGTGCTATGAGATTGAAGAGAATGAACAAGTGCTTCTCCGTGGAGGAGATCATAGAAGGCTTCTTCGAGGAGGTGACAGTAAAGACCATAAGTGAGAAAGGAATTTGGAAGAGGCAGAGGCCCCTGAGCATCATCCCCTCAAACAAGCCTCAACTTGACCCCAGCTTGCGGTGGCCTTGCGAGAATGTTGACCCAGTGTTTCCAAAACTTTGTGATTCCTTTCATAAGAGAAGCTAGAGATCTGCATTTTATTATGAAATCTTCAAATTTTAAATACTGGTGATAAATTGTGATTTTTCAACAATGCTGTGTGAACCCAACAAAACGTAACCGCAAGGTAACTGTGGCCCATAGATTCCCAGTTTGCAGCCTCTGGTACGTATGCAAGGGATTAGCTAACCAGCACCGGGTCTCCATTGCTGGCGTGGTGAGGACTGCGCCTAAGCAGCGGGCAGCCTTGCAAGTAAGAACTTCACCAGCCTGCCGTGGCCAGCTCTCATTTCCCCACGCGGTAAAATGGGTCAGTTCCGTCCTCTGGACTGCCCAAAGTTGTTACGCCTTGGGGAGCACGGCATGGGCCTCATCGTAGGGAGGTAGCAAGCTGTTTGTCCGGTACACATTGGCTTAAGCCTCTTGGACGGTGACTGCGTGTGGGAGGCCATGAGCTGCAAGTGAAAGCCAAGGAGCACTGGCATCGGAGGGTTCTCTGCACAAACTTGGCAGCTCCGCCTGATCCCAGGGAAGAGCTGCCCCTCCCTCCTGCCACAGCCGTCAGAGCTCCCGTCAGTCAGCCTGTGCCTCGGGGACCTGTCACAGCCTCATTACTGCTAATTCATCTTCACTTAGCGCATCAAAGGCTGATTTATCAAACTGGGTGGGCGCGGAGGAAGTTTGATTAGTGACATTATGCTGTTTGCCATGACGAGCTCGGAAAACTTAGCTCATCTGTGTCCCAGGAGTCCCAAGGTGAGACCGAAGTGCTGCCTCAGAAATTCTCGGGATCGAAAGCCAGTGTGGCAGCTCCAGCCGGAGGGGCTTCCTTAGCGATGTTCTGAAGGATGCTTGTCTCCCTCCTTACCTCTCTTGCCCTCCCCACACTCCACAGGAGGGAGAGCCAAAGGCCAAGGTGAGCAGGCTTCCGGGCCCCACCCCCATCCTCTGGGGCTGAGCAGCTCTCCTGCCTGGGAATTCCCTGTCATCTTCGCATGTAATGAATCCCTCCCGGATTTGGATTATTTGCCTCTGCTGTTGACTTCATGATTGACTACGCTGGGCTGCTGAACAGCACATCCTGAGGTTCAGCCCTTCCCTTAGGCTCCTGGGGAAGAATGGGCCAGAAAAGCTCCTGAAGAAATTAGCTCAAGAAGCAAAATTCCATAAAGAAATGCACCAGGCCCGTGGTCCTGGGCTACACCCTGAGTGTCCGGCCGCCACCCCGGAGCACATAACCCTCGGTGTGCGTGGCTCCCACTAGCATCCAGAGGAAAGTGGGGGAAGGGTCAGGCTTTCGAAGCAGCCCTTAGAAAGGGAGGGTTAAAAGGAGAGGGTTATTGCCAGGGAGCGGACAGGCTGGAGGGGGCGTTGTATACCAGCAGGTCCCAAATGCCCATGTCTGGAAGGACAGGAATGGAGGAGATGCGTGTATGTAAGAAGCTGGATAAATTCAGGTTAGACTCGGGAGAGATACCCGTGGAACCTCCAGAATCATTCTCCTTCAGCTGATGTAACATGTTTGGAAATATGGATGATGATGATGATGATGATAAGAGTGACCCCTCCGGATGCTAGTAACTGCCGTTTACTGAGTCCTTCCTATGAGCCAGAAGAGAGACACGTAGGGGAATGTGGGGGACGCAGCTGGAGACCTCAGCTGAAGTTCTGGCAGCAGATGGCCCTGTGACCCTGGCTAAGTCCTTTCCCTTTTTGGGTCTTGGTGTTTAATCTATAAAATAAAGAGGTCAGATGAAATCTTTTCTAAGGTTTCTTCTTCCCAGAATAAAATGGAATATTCGACATTTTTCCAGGTTAATGCTCAAGAGCCTCAGAACAACAGCACATTCTCTGGGCCAGAGACTAGGCTAAGGGCTTAATGTATCTCATTAACCTTCAAAGTAAGCCCATGAGGAAGGCGGCCTCACCTGTTTTAGAGCTGTGTGCAAAGCAGCGCCGTGGCCACCAGCGTCCACTGGTGTCACCAACGCTCGTCAACATTTGTCGAACGAGCAGCCTTCCCCGTGGATGCTACGGCTGCACGGCAGGTGTAACGCAACCTCTGCCCGTCAGACACATCAGGGAGAGAGAGGGGCCAGTCACAGGAACAGTAACTACGAGAGAGCACATGCAGACAGCTGCCTCTGTCGCTGGCTGGCTGACGGCTCTCGTAGGCACAGTCAGTTTGGAAATGGCCAAAGGGAGGTCTCGCGTTCTGACATTTGTCTCAGGCTTTAGAGCTCACAAGGACTTTGAAATATATCATTTTATTTGGTTTTCCTCCACTCTGAAATCTGGTATGGCTGCTTTCATTATTAAGTTATTGCTAATTATTAATTATTAAATTGCTAACTAGAGAAGTGGCTCCTTCTAGGGAACTGGATTACCCTCCTGCATGTCAGACAGCCACTGGCACACACTGGGTTAGTGGACGAAAGAATCCAGTGCTGACATCGTTCGCCCCTCACAGAGTCCTCCAGGTCTCATCGTGGGCCTGGCCTGGCTCTGCCTTCAAGAAGGGAGACTGTCAGAGCTGTTGCATTGTTAGAATTTACCAGGAAAGCTACAGACCAAGCAGCACTTTTCCTTGAAGATTTAGAGGGAAAACACGAGGTTGCTACAAATCTTCATGGAGACTAACCAAGGTCACCTGGCGGGTGCCCCCAACATCTCAGGGCTTGAGCTCAGGGCTGGGTGGTGGGAACTTCGTACATGCTGGACATGGCTCATTCTCTCTGGAGTGTGCAGAGGCCTGGGGCCTCAGAAAAATAGGGGGTCTCTTTCTCTCGGGACCCCTCAAGCAGCTCGGCTCCATCTCTCGGGCAGTGGTGGCGTCTCTCTTCAGGATACTAGCTGGCAGTTACTGAGCATCTACCATGTCCTGGCTCCTTCATTTGCATTTTCTGAGTTAATTTTATAATCACACCAGCGAAGAGGGAGTCGCTGCCTCCCTTTTACAGATGAGAAGACCAAGGCCTAGAGTGACCCCACCGTCAAAGCCACGCTGCTCGCAAGTGTCGGAGGTGAGACTGAAATACAGGGTGCCTGTCTGATTAAAAAAACAAAGGCTCCATTGACTTCTCTCCTTCAGTTCTCAGGATAGAAGGAAGCTGCTCCCCTTTGTATTCTGGATATTGTGGCTTAGAAAATCCTCAAATGTTGGAGACAGGCCTACGAAGATGCGAGCATATGCCTCACCAGTGGGCACCCAGCTATCGGGACTCTGCCCATCGCTGTGGTTGCCCTTCTGACCTGCTGTCACCACGTGGGAGAAGAAGTCAGGGGCTCTGTCCCTGCCCCCAGCCTGTCCTGGGGCAGGGAAGAGGCCTCCCACCCCCTTCTGAGGCTATGCCCGTGTTGCCGCTCCTTACCAGGAGCTCAGGCAGGCAGGAGGCCCGGGCCTGTAGTGCCACCCTGTCGGTGGGCCCATACTCCATGGGAAGAAAGGAAATATAGGAGCGGTGGGAAGAAGTTGGGCTGAACTGGGCTGAAGGGAAGAGCCCACAGGCAGCCCCTGGGATTGGGCAGGGTCAGGATCAGGTGAGACCCCAGTTCTTGCTCATACTTCTCTGCTCTGCCCTAAATCCAGCATGTCCTGTCCTCAGAGCTCACATTCCCCAAGCAGCCCGATGCCCTGGAGTCTCTAAGAACATCGCTTTTTGTAAAATATCCCACTGCCCAGTGGCGCTCAGGACCCTGAGGAAACTTGGGTGTGCCCTGGACTCCAATTTCCCTCTTTATGAGGCAGTGAGGGGTTCCATTGGGGGCCTTTGTGTACACCAGTCTGAGACCTAACAGCCTGGTAGGGTGAGGCCCAGAACACGCCTTTGAAGGCACCATGTTTGTAGTTCAGATAAAGGCATATGTCCTGCAGATGGGTCGCAGGCCTGAATTCTAAGAACTTACCCCCTCCTACTCCCAGATCCTCATTAAACCCAGACTTAACTGCTGGTATAAGGAACGGAGTCTGGGTTCTGGAGGCAGGTAGACCTGTGTTTGTTCATAACCCAGTGCACTTGGGTGAACTTGGGCAAGTAACTCACTCTCTTTGTTCCTGTTTCTTCCTCTTTAACATGGAAGTAATATTTCACAGGGCTGTCTTGCAGATTAAGTGAAATAATATATGCACAGCGCTTCACACCATGACTGGGATAGAATAGGAGCTCAGCAGCTGTTACTTTTGTCATTAGAGTCGATGTCTACCCCTCACCTCCTGTCTTTACCAGCTGAGCCACCATCCTCTGGGAAAGAGGGGAGGTGGCCCATTAGACCAAAGCTGTTGTGTCTTTGAGAAAGGGTCCCCGAACTCCAGCTGTACTGGATAGAAGCCAAGGGGTGATGGGGACACAGGGAGAGTCTGTCAGGCCTGATGGGCAGGAAAGGAAGCCAGCATTTACGATTAGACAACAGGGTCAGCAAGACAGCCCATGTCTGGTTTACACCCATATTTGGGAAGGGAGGCTGTGGAGGTTAAATAGCAGATCAGACTTAAAAAAAAAAAAACAATTTGTTGTAGAAAATTTGTTATAGACTGGTACAACCACTGTGGAAAGCAGTATGGAATTTTCTAAGAAAACTAAAAATGGATCTGCCTTTTGACCCAGCAATCCCACTGCTAGGATTATACCCTAGGAACCCTGAAATACCAATCCAAAAGAACCTATGCACCCCAATGTTCATAGCAGCACAATTTACAATAGCCAAGTGTTGGAAGCAACCTAGGTGCCCATCAGTAAATGAATGGATCAAAAAACTATGGTACTTTTACACAATGGAATTCTATGCAGCAGAAAGAAAGAAGGGGCTCCTACCCTTTGCAATGGCATGGATGGAACCGGAGAGCATTATGCTAAGCGAAATAAGCCAGGCAGAGAAAGACAAATACCATATGATCTCACCTTTAACAGGAACCTAGACAACAAAACAAACAAACAAGCAAAATATAACCAATGACACTGAAAATGAGAACAGACTGACAGTCACCAGAGGGGAGAGGGGAGGGAAGATCAGGGGGAAAGGGGAAGGGTTTACAGGAAGAAGTATAAAGGACACATGGATAAAAGCTAGGGGGGGTGGAAATGGGAGGGAGGTGGGGAGGGCTGGGGGGGTGGGCTGGGATGGGAGTAAAGGACAGAAAACTACACAAGAACAACAATTACAATAAAATTTAAAAAAAAAATGTCAAGCATATACATTAAAAAGAATAATACAGTGAACCTCAGTATGTCACCACCCAGCTTCAGCCACGATCAACTTATGGCAAATTTTGTTTCGTTTATATGTCCCTAGATATTCTTTCAAAATAAACCACAGAACTCATGTAACTGTACCTATAAATACTTCAGTGGATATGTCTAAAAAATAAGGATTCTTAAAATGTTAACTGGAATGTCACTGCCACATCTAAACATTATTATCAATAATTCCTTAATATTAAAAATCTGCTCTTCAAATTTTTAATTGTCTCATGAATGTTAAAGACCTTTAAAAACCTGGTTTCTTTGAATCAAGATTCAAATAAGGTCTACACTTTGCAGTTGATGGATGGGCTTTAAGTTGCTTTTATTTGTCCCCCCCCACCCCCATTTCTTTTTTGTTTCCGAGCACTTTATTTTTGGAAGAAACCAGGTCATTTGTCCCGAAGCCTTGTTGACAATCTGGATTTTGCTGATTGCGTTCCCGTGAAGTTTTACGTTCATTTTGTCTTTGAGGTACCACACCAAATAGTTATTAGTGGGCATCAGTTTAAATGTTGCCCTCACCTTTCATCTCTATGGATAAAGATCCCGTGCCAGCTTGCCGGAGCTGGAGGATAGGGTGACATGGGGAGAGGGTCCCCAGCAGTGGGATGTTGGCTATTGTTTGGACTGGACCCTCTTTTTATGAACAGGAATGTGTTTTCATAAAGTAGAGCAATTTTCTGCCAAATAGTGAGGATTGTTTTTCCTTCTTCTAGAGCAATAAGTTTCAGGATTTGTCTCCCTCTTGACTTTCAAGAGCATGTTTTCTCAGTTCTTTCCTGAAATTAAAGTAAAGGTCAAGGAGGCTGGTCTGAGACCCAGCCCTCCCTCCTCTCCTGGCTCCTGCTGGCGAGTCTGGTCCTAGTCGGGCAGTTCAGTGAGCCAGCCTCCGGGCTCCTGTGACCCGGCCTGGCCCCAGGGCAAAGCCAGCTCAGCTCCCCAGTTCTCTTCTTCCTGGGGGAAAGCCGAGGAGGGAGGGTAAGAGAGAAAAAGGATAAAAGAAAACAGTGGCAGCCTGTGGACTCGGTTCTGAATTTAGATCTCCTGAGCGATTTCTAGTTGCTTCCTTCTCCCCACTGTGTTCCCTTCCTCTGGGAGGGGGCCCTTGGCCCCATGCACTCCACCCTGCTTCCCCGCAGCCAAGTTTCTGCTCCGCGTGCACGTGAGCTGCCCCGGTGATCTGCCCCTCCCCTCACACAGTGTTGAGAAGTGAGGATTTTTAACCGAGAGGCAGTGCACAGAGCACATACTGCTACCGCCCTGCTTAGTGTTACCTGAGCAGTACTCCCCCACCCCCTCCCCACTGAGTCACTCTAGCTAACAGTTAATTAATTTGTGACACTTTGACAGTTTGCAAGGAGACATTTTCACGAGCCATCAAAATCCACAGGGATGGGAGTGTCAGGCAGCTACCCCTTCTTGGATTCACTGAGTCCCCGGACCCTGCCTCACCCCACGGTATATACCCCAGGGGCCCCTGGCCGGGAAGTGAGAACGTAAAGGTCTGAAGTCCTTGGCAGTCCACACTTCCAGAGACAGCAGGCGTGCTGGATGGGAGCATCAGAGATGAAGAGGCTCCCGAATCATGCTCACCTCTGGGGCCACCCTTTCCACAGCTGGACGAGGAACTGTGTGTGCTCCCCCGCCTCTCCCTGGGAGACCCCCACCTGACCCTGCAGCTCCTTCGATGAGCGTGAGTCTCAACAGCGCTCAGTGTGCTTGCTCACTGTACATGCTTTGTAGTTGCCAATTGGTGCTGAGTGAGAAAGGGGCTCCGGGCCACCTTGGTCAGTGTGTAACTTCACCCCCATACTGGATGCTGCTAATCTAGATGCTGTGAAACCCCACCCCCCAGGCTTTCCAGGAGCCCAGAACTGTCCCCACCAGATCTGGGCTTCCCTTTCCCCAGAACTCCAGTTATTTCCCCACCTCCACGCACACCTATACTCCCCTTCACCCACGAGCATTCTTCCTCTTCCGGTGCTTCTAACCCTGCATGCCCCAGTGAGGGCCCAGCTGGAGAGCTCCTGGATGGACCCCAACCAGCAGGGCATTCAACCCCAGCTATCACCGTGACTGGGACCTCGTGGTCCATGCGCAGACCTCAGCGGAGGCTCCTGGTACCCCTTAAGAAGGATCCAGAGAGAGAAAACAACAACCAGGGTAGAAAGAGACCCTGGAACCGGCTCCTTCGCATTTGGAGGAGATATTGACACCCAGGAATGCCTCTCACTGAGCACCTACCACTTCCAGGTGCTGGGCTGAGACGTGAGATGGTGATAAGGCAAGATAACTATGATTCTTTTTAAAAAAACATTGGGGTAACATTGGTTAATAATATTATATAGGTTTCAAGTGTACAATTCCATACTACATCATCTGTGTATTGTATTGTGTGTTCACCACCCAAAGTCAGGTCTCCTTCTGTCACCATTTGTCCCCCTTTACCCTCTTCTTCCTCCCTCCACCCCCTTTCCCTCTGGTAATCACCACACTGTTGTCTGTGTCTATGAGTTTGTTGGTGTTTTGTTTTTTTTTTTTTGCTTAATTCCTTCACCTTTTTCACCCCCCCCCCAAACACCATCCCCTCTAACAATTATCAGTCTGTCCTCTCTATGAGTCTGTTTCTACTTTGTTAGTTTATTTTGTTCATTAGGTCCCACATATGACTGAAATCATATGGCATTTGTCTTTCTCTGACTGGCTTAATTCACTTAGCTTAATGTTCTCCAGGTCCATCCTTGCTGTCACAAAGGGTAAGATTTCCTCCTTTTTTATGGCCGAGTGTATATTCCATTGTGTGAGTGTATCATGGCTTTTTTTACCCTCTCAGCTACTGATGAGCACCTGGGCTGCTTCCAAACCTTGGCTCTTCTGAATGCAATGAACATAGGTGTGCAGATATTCTTTTGAATTAGTGTTTTGGTTTTCTTTGGATATATTCCCAGAAGTGGAATCACTGGGTCATAAGGGAGTTTCATTTTTAATTTTTTGGGGTAACTCAATATTGCTTTCCACACACCAATCCGCGTTCCCACCATCAGTTCACAAGGGTTCTCTTTTCTCCACACCCTCACCAGCACTTGTTGTTTGTTGATTTATTGCTAATAGCCACTCTGACTGGTCCGAGGTGGTACCCCATCGTGGTTTAAATTTGCATTCCTCTGACAATTAGTGATGTCGAGCATCTTTTCATCTGTCTATTGGCCATCTGTATGTCCTCTTCGGAGAAGGGTCTATTCAGGTCTTCTGCCCATTTTTAAAAATTGGACTGTTTGGTTTTTTTGGTGTTGAGTTTTATAAGTTCTTTATAAATTTTGGCTATTAACCCCTTATCAGATGCATCATTGGTGAATATATTCTCCCATTCAGTAAATTCTCTTGTCATTTTCTTGATGGTGTCCTTTGCTGCGCAAAAACTTCTTAGTTTAATGCAGTTCCATTTGTTTAGTTTTCTTTTGCTCCTCTTCCCCAAGGAGATATATCAGGAAAAATACTGCTGTAAGAGGTGTCTGAGATTTACTAACTATGTTTTCTTTTTTTAATTATTTATTTATTTATTTTTAGAGAGAGGGGAAGAGAGTGAGAAAGAGAGGAAGAGAAACATCCATGTGAGGTCAAAACAGTAATAAGTTGCCTCTCACACATCCCAAACCAGGGACCTGGACTAAAACCCAGGCATGTGCCCTGACCAGGAATCAAACTGGGGACCTTTCAGTGTGTGTGATGCTGTCCAGCCCACTGGGCCACACCTGTCAGGGCCCTATGTTTTCTTCTAGGATATTTATGGTTTTAAACCTTACATTCATGTCTTTAATCCATTTTGAGTTTTTTCTTGTGTATAGTGTAAGAAGGTAGTCTAGTTTTTTACATGTATCTGTCCAATTTTCCCAACACCATTTGTAGAGTAGACTGTCTTTACTCCATTGTGTGTTCTTGCCTTCTTTGTCAAATACTAATTGACCATAAAGCATAGGTTTATTTCTGAGCTCTCTATTTCCTTCCCTCGATCTATGTCTGTTTTTATGCCAATCCCATGCTGTTTTGATTACCATGGCCTTGCAGTATCATTTGATATCAGATAGCATGATTCCTCCAACTTTATTCCTCTTTCTCAAGGTTGCTTTTGAAGTCTTTTGTGATTCCATATAAACTTTTGAAATATTTGTTTCATTTATGTGAAATATGTTATTGATATCTTGATAGGAACTGCCTTGAATCTGTAGATTGCTTGGGAGGTATGGACATTTTAATGATATATGTGCACGGTATATGCATCCAGTTATTTGTAGCTCCAGTTTTTTCTTTGGTGTCTTATAATTCTCCAAGCACTGGCCTTTGACGTCCTTGGTTAAATGTATTTCTAGGTTGTTTTTTTTTTTTTTTTTTTTGATGAAATTGTAAATGGGATTGTTTTCTTAGTATGCCTTTGTGATAGTTCATTATTAGTATACATAAATGCAGTTGTTTTTTGGATATTTATATTTTATCCTGCTACTCTGCTGAATCCATTTATCTGTTCTTATAGTTTTTTGGTGAAGTCTTTAGGGTTCTTTATATACAGTATCATGTCATCTGCAGATAGTACCAGTTTTACTTCTTTCTTTCCAGTGTGGATGCCTTTTATTTCTTTTTCTTGTCTGATTGCTGTGGCTAGGACTTCCAGTACTACGTTGATAAGGAGGTAAGTGTGCACATCCCGGTTTTGTTCCCAGTCTTAAGGGAAACACTTTTAAGTTTTGCCCATTGAGTATGGTGTGGGCTGTGAGTTTGTCATATATGGCTTTTAAAATTATGTTTAGGTATGTTCCTTTTATTCCCACTTTGCTAAGCATTTTTATCATAAATGGGTGCTGGATTTTATCAAATGCTTTTTCTGCATCTATTGATATGATCATGTGATTTTTATCCTTCGTTTTGTTTATGTGATGTGTTACATTCATTAACTTGTGGATGTTGTACCATCCTTGCATCCCTGGAATAAATCCCACTTAATCGTAGTGTATGATTTTTTCATATATTGCTGCATCCAGTTTGCTAACACTTAGTTGAGGATTTTAGCATCTATGTTCGTCAGGAATATTGGCCTATAATTTTCTTTCTTTAGAGTGTCTTTATCTCGTTTTGGAGTTAGGGTAATGCTGGCATCGTTAAATGAGCTTGGAGTCTTCCTTTCTCATGAATTTTTTGCAATAGTTTGAGAAAGACAGATCTAGTTCTTCTTTGAATATTTGATAAAATTCATCTGTGAAGGCATCTAGTCAGGACTTTGTTTGTTGGAGGTTTTTGATTACTGCTTCAATTACATTACTTATCTCTTACTATAGCTTTAGTTTTAAAGTCTGTTTAGCCAGATATAAGTATTGCTACCCCAGTTTTTTTAGGTTTCCATTTGCATGAAATTTCTTTCTCCATCCTTTTAATTTTAGTCTGTGTGTACCTTTTGTTCCCTGGTGGGTCTCTTGGAAGAAATACATATATCTTGTTTTCTTATCCATTCAGCTACCCTATGTCTTTTGATAGGGGCATTTAAGCCATTTACATTTAAAGTGATTATTGATAGGTATGTATTTATTGCTAGGTATGTATGTATTTATTATTTTATTCTTTATAACTATGTTCCTCTTTTTTTCCTTCTTCTTCTTCTTAAAGAAGGCCCTTTAAAATTTCTTGTAATACTGGTTTGGTGTTCATGAGCTTTTTCTTTTCTGGGAAGCTCTTTATTTTTCCTTCAATTTTAAATGATAGCCTTGCTGAGTGAAATAGTCTTGGTTCTAGGTCCCTGCTTCTCATCATTTTGAATATTTCTTGCAAATCCCTTCTGGCCTGAAATGTTTCTGTTGAGAAATCAGCTGACAGTCTTATGGGAACTCCCTTATAGATAATTAACTGTCTTTCTCTTGCTGCTTTTAAGATTCTCTCTTTGTTTTTAACCTTTGGCATTTTAATTATGATGTGTCTCAGTGTGGCCTCTTTGGGTCCATGCTGTTTGGGATTCTCTGCACTTCCTGGACTTGTGTGTCTTTTTTCTTCCCCAGGCTAGGGAAGTTTTTGCCGTTAATTCTTCAAATAGGTTCTCAATCCCTTCCTCTCCTCCTTCCTTCTGGTACCGCTGTGATACTGATGTCGTTACGCTTCGTGTTGTCCCAAAGGTGCCTTAAACTATCCTCATGTTTTGTTTTGTTTTGTTTTTCTGCTGCTCTGATTGGGTGTTTTCTTCTACCTTATCTTCCAAATTGCTGCTTTAGTGCTCTTTATTCAATCTAATGTTTATCCCTTCTAATGTATTCTTCATGTTAGATACTGTATTCTTCATTTCTGACTGGTTCTTTTCCATGGTTTCCATGTCCTTTTTCGTTCTGTTAAAGTTCTCACAAAGTTTCTTGAACTTCTCAGTAAGTTCTTTGAACATCCTTACAATCATTTTTTTTTGAACTCTATATCTGGTAAATTACTTGCTGTCATTTCATTTAGCTCTTTTTCAGGGGATTTCTCCTGTTCTTTTATTTGGAGCATGTTTGTCTCCCTACTTTGGCTGACTTTTTGTGTTCGTTTCTAGGTAGTAGATAGAGCTGCTATCCCTCCCAGTCTTGGGAGGGTGGCCTAATGTAGTAGGTGGGGCCCAGTGGTCTCTTCGATCGCTCGAGCTGCACAGTCTGGTAATGACCCTTGTGCTGGTTATGTGAGCCCTCCTGTTGTAACTGAGCCTTGAGTGCTGTTGGCCTGTTCATGCTTGGGGTGGACCCTCAGGCTAGCTGACTGGGAGAATTGACCCCAACCACGGTGTATGAGCTGCTGAGTGGGATTTGCCTTAGCTGCGTCTGGTGCCTGCCAAGATCTCCCTTTGGATACGCCACTTGTGAAGCCAATTGGATCCTACTGCGACGTTGTCTGAAGCTGGCCACTGGGTGTCTTGGTTTTGGAGCCTCTTGTGAGGGACTGTGGTTCATGTCAACACCAGATGCTGCCTGTGACTGGCCCTGGACAACCTGTTTGCAGCCACAAGGCAATTTGCCGTTTGTGCCTGCCTCTGCTGGGCCTGGGTGTGCATGGGAAGGACCACGCTGCACACTAAGTCCAGCTTTCACCACTACCTAGCCCAGGGGCAGGTCAGCGAAAGTCTCAAGGCGCCCAGAGATCCACCTCCATCTGCCTCTGCCTCCTGGCTGGCTTTTAGGCTCAGTCACCAGAAGAGCCCCTGGTGGTACTCAAGTCACATGAAGTAGGTTCTCAGTGAGTCACCAGGTAGAGGTCAGTAGTGCTCACCAGACTGATACAGGTTCAAACTTGGTGCCAGTGCTGGGCCTGAGCCCACTCAACAAAAGTCCCAGGGCACACCGAGTCTAGCTGCCCCCTGCTGGGTGTCCACAGACCTCTGTGGTGGGGCAGCGTCTCAGGGAGTCATCAGGCTGAGGCCAACACTGTTCATCAGGCCCAGCAGACCCAGATTTGGCCGTGTGAAGGGAGGGCTCCACACCGGTCTGGCGTGCGAGGGCAAAGATGGCCCCTGCCCTAGAGCCGCACCACGCAGTCCCCAGGTGTGACTCTTAAAAGCTGGTGTAGTTCACAGTTTGGCAAGAGAAGAGACACTAAACAAATAATTAAACAAATAATGACCTAATTACACCTGTGACGAGTGCCAGTGAGGAGCACATGTGCTGTGAGAGCATCGAGCGGGAGGATGGCTCTGAGCTAGAATATCAGGATGGCTTCCTGGCGAAAGGGCTGACCCGACGGGTGAGCAGGAGGAGGGCGCTAGCCAGGACTGAATCCCGAGCTCTGGTGGCAGAACGGAGCCTAGGCCGGATTTGGGACATTGGGACCCGAGGGGAGGGAGCAGGGGTGCCTGCGGTGGTAGGTTTGTGGCCTTTGGGACAGGAAGTTGAATGGCCATCTGAGGAGAGCTTCTCTTTGCTCTGAGGTGGGAGGCAAGGGGGACTGTCTGACTACGTTCAACTTCAGCCAGTGCAGGTTGCCAGCGGGGGGCATTTGAGCAGGGGACTGGGTTGAACCTCAGGCTGAGCCACTGAGGGCCCTTGAGACTATGCCTACCCTCCTGGCTCCACACAGCCAGAGAGCAAGAATGGGAGAGACTCATCCAAGCTGCTCCACACTTTCTGAGGAAATCGAGACAAGTTTCCCAACGGCTGCTCAGCTGCCCTGCGGAACTCCAGGTTGGACTAGGGAGGCTCACCGTGCCTGGAGGGGGCGCAAAGGGGGGATGGTGTCAGTGGGTGGCATTCCTCCCCACCCCCTCCCTCCCCCACCCAGGCCACTAGAGGGCAAGTTTCCCCACTAGCCTAGGTCTAGTTCACATCTGTCACCCTTCAGCAGTGAGGGGGTGGGTTACCCTCACCATTCCCCTGAACTTTTAGAGCCAAGGAATTTCTGGGAACGGATCTTGCCTGTGCCTGGGAGGGGAGGGTGTCCCTCTCCTTAAATAGGAACCTCCAGAGTAAATGCTGGTGCCTGAGCCAGTATTCACTCACCACCATGCCCCCAGCCTCGCCACCATATTCCCCTACATGTCTGGCTTGGGACTCAGGGAAAGATGTTCAGGGCAGTGGGAGGGGGTGTCCTGGGAGTGACAGCATCCATCGCCCCACCCTTGCTCACGTAACCGGCTGCAGGTCCGCTGCCTGCTGCTACGGAAGCCAATACTCAAGAGGCAGGTGCTGATGTAAAGTGGTTTGTTTTCAGGGGCCGGCCACCTAGAGAATGGGAGACTCGTGTCTCAACGCCCATCTCCACACCTCAGTGGAAGCAGAGGTTTTCTAAGGAGGGAGAGGGGAGCAGAACAAAGAGAGCAAGGGAGGGGGTTGCAAAGTTCTCTACGTGCAGAAGAGCGCAGTCCGTTCCAATAAGGCAATTGACAGTCCCGTGTGTCATCCTGGCTCCACAGTCAAAGGTCAGCGAAACTTGCAGAGCTGAGATGCTTGATGGTCGGGGTCTGCGTCCTCTGAAGTCAGTTCCTAGGCTCCTTATACAAACGTGCTGTCAGAGTCAGCACTCACAGGAACACTGTCAACAGAATGGTGGGGTGGGTCAGAGTTCCCCACCGTTAAAATTTTCCTCTGTTCTACTCAGGCCTCCCTGTGCTCCATTGCAACCTTCCTCTCCATTCCTCCTCCTCCACCCCCTTCCACATCCCTTCCCCACCCTCTTTCCCACCCCCACCCCAGGCCTTGCAGGCCTTTCCATGGAGATAAGATGGAACCATGCCTTCCACTCACACAGGGGCCTTCCCAGGGTCTGGCCCAGAAGGCCCTCTCAGGCCTCTGTGACTGCCTGGGCGGCCTAGGGCTCTGGGGGCCCGAGGTCCTGGCTCCTGGGCTCCTGGCTCCTCAGTCTCCTGCTGAGGCAGCCCTCGTGGGCAGGAAACAAGGCATTATTCGGTGACTCTTCTTTTCCCTCTGGGATAGGAAGGAATGCAGATGTTTCCTTCCCTTCTCTTTTCCCTTCCACCCTTTCTTCCTGCAGCTACAGAGGGATCTGGGGAAGGGGAAGGACCCACCCCCACCCCTGAGACGCAGCCTGGATCTTTGACTGGAGGAGCAGGGGTGGCTCGAATTGTGGGGTCTGAGGGGGAGCCCGTACCGACTCACTCCCAATTCCCACCCAGCTGAAGTCACTCCAACAAGCTGCTTTTGAAATGCAAATGCAAAGTGCCCCCCTCTTTTTTCAGTGAAATGCTTCAAGTCTTAGAAAAGAGGGGAAAAAATGATGTGTTTAAGACAGCTAGTGTCTCACCCGCCGTGAGCCTGATAAGGGATTGTTAAATTTTAATTAGACAATTTGATTCCTTCAAATGCCAAACTTGCAGAAGAGGCAGCTTAAGGGAACAGGGTTGCTTGAGTTTAAACTGCACCAAGGGTTTCTCAGTCCCACCTCTGGGCCCTGGGCCCTGGGGTTTTGCTGGAGGGCGGAATCGAATTAAAACCGGAGAAAAGGAATCCTCTCCTCTCTCCTCTGGGGCAAGCCCGCTGTTCTCCAGGGTTCCAGGCTACCCTAAGATATTGACCCCACCCCAGCAAGCTGGTGACCGAGGGTGACAATAGCCTCCAAATTTTTCCTGAAAGTGTGTTAGAGGACACACTCAAACTGCGGAGATTTCAAGGCCCCGCC
>PVKU01007759.1:15895-82755 GCA_004027475.1 Anoura caudifer | reverse complement strand
GAGCAAAAGCTATCACCTGCCTTCAGCAAATAAACACAAAAGACCAATAAATGTAAGTTGCCATGGAAACCAAGCCAATAGAAAATAGAAAGATGAGGCTAAATATTAAGGATTTTGTGTGCCTTAGTGACTACCTTTGCAGATCTGAAAGTTTTGGTCTGTGACAATGTGGACCGCAGTGCCCTTTCAGGGATGTACCAGGCGAGTCCTAAAACCCAGCCTAACCCTGTGCATCTGTGCATTTTAGTACTTTTTCACCAGCCCTTCCCCTCTCTCTTCTTCTCTCTTCCAGAAGCTCAAATAAGAGCAATTGCACATGACCTCTGGTGGCAGCATGCACTGGAGAGCGGAGGGATTTGGGGTCAGGACTGGGTGAGCAGTTCAGCTCTGCCGCGGTGTTTTCTCATCAGCGTTTTGACATGAGAGACTCTTATTACATACGTGCATCTTTACAATTTATTTTGTAAGTTGAAAAGTTCTCAGTTTGTCTTTAAAAGATTCAAGGACCAGTGAATTTTTCTCTGTAGTTATGCTGATATTCAAATCTGAGACTCATGTTCAAATCTGTTATGGTTCATATATTCTGACACAGTAATTCAAAGTCACAAGAATTCCCATGCATTTCCCCACCACTCAGAAACTTCTCAGGAATTTCTTCACTGATTTGGAAAGGACCAAGAGGTATAATTAGCAATGGTAATGTCATTATGTCAGTAGTCAAGAGACATTCCTTGAGTTTCCAAGAAGGCGATTTTTGCTGAACCTTAGGGAAGCCTTGTGGAGTGAGGTTAGAATCAGAAATTGTGTGCTTGCATTTCAGATCATGGAATTTGTTAAGTCAATTTGGGCAGCTACTTACACATTTTGATTGTCATTTTACTTAAAAGCCATAGAATAATTTATAAAAGCTGCGTTGGACTGTAGTGAGGTTTCCTTATTTTCATTACAAACTAGCATTCACGTAGCACACATTATGTGTAAAAAGTCATGTTTATGCTTCACAAAGGAACTCACCGGATCCTCCCAGCCGCCCTCTGCCCAGGAGGTTAGTGTCATCCCTCAGGACAGGCTGAAGGTCAGGAGGTGAATGTCTTGCTGGAAATCAAGCAGCTGGTTAAGTGGTGAATCCAGGACCCACAAGTCAGGCTCCAGGCTGTTACCATCACTAGAAAACATTTATTAAGTATTTACTAATGTTTTAGATTCCATATTAAGCACCTTATAAATAAAATCTAATTTGTTCCTCATAAGTACTCTATGGCACAGGTTCTATTACTGACACTAGTCTGCAGGGAAGGACACAGGGTCTGAATCTGCCCTCAGGGAGCTTGCCCAAGGTCCTACAGTTCAGAGGCAGAAAATATTCCTTTTGCTTATATTATTTTCCTACTTCTCACCTACTCCTTTGCCTGACTAAATTCTCATCATTCTTTGTCTCATCCTATTTGTTGTTTCTTCTAGTAGTCTTCCCTGAAACTCTATGTGTGCTAGACAAAATGGACAGAGAGAGTTCAAAATAAAATGATCTGATCTCCAAATGTTTAGAAGTAGGAAGGAAGCAGGCTGAGAAAGCTCCTTTGTTGCAAACATGTGGTTTCATATGGAAAATGAAAGATATCTCAGATGGTAGAAGCAAAAGTGTAGAAGTGGAACCAAGAGATGTGATGAGCACTGAACAAGGGAACCGCTCCCCGGGAGCAGAGTCACATTCTCACCAGGGATCATTCCTTTTCCCCAAAGGGGAGAAATCTGTGATGGGTTTCTGATAATATAACACAGCTGGGTGTCAGAATTACCGTGGCAAAGTGACTGCTGCGTTGTCCTGTTTCTTCCCTTTTTGAATGAGAGTCTCTATTATGGTTATTTTTGTGTGTTTCTCCATTGCATGGTATGTGTGAAGAGCAGATATCTTCTCTTAAATTTAGAGGTCTCCAGATAAAGAGGAATTACCCCCAAGATGCCACACCCCAGAATTTCATCCATTCCAGGATTCCATCCTCATCTGAACAAGATGCAAGTTACAAGATATGAGATCTTGAGACTGATATCATATTGAATCGGATTTTGGAATAGTCCTGGGGGACGCCAGTGTATTTTGCATTGGGAGGATTAGAAATAACTGTACCTAGAGAGTGTATTGCAGTAGACTAAAACAAATAGCCTTGATAATTAATAGTTCCCTTCATTAAGAGGTGGAATCTACTTTTATACCCCTTGAACATGAACTTACCTGTGTAAGAATTCAAAAACTCTTAATGTAAGTATTTACACAAGTTCAGTAAGAATCTGTTCCCCTTGAAACAGGAAATTGAAAACATTGTTTATATTGCCAAGGCTTTGACTGGAATGTCATGTTTGAGAAAGACCAGTGCAGTAGTCTTAGATATGACCAGGCAGCTTCAAGGAGCAAAGACTGACCAACAAATGCCTCAGTGGGAAAACCAGCCTGATTTTGCTTACAGGGTTCCCAGCAGCCTTACCAGGCAGACCTGTGCACTTGGCTTTCTCTGCTTTTGGTATCCAATTAATTAAATGGGACACAGAAATTAAAACACTACAATTTCTAACCAGGAGATTACACATATTGGAAAATACACCTTCATAAAAACTCTTTACCATCGAGATGGAAAGAACCATATAAGGTACTCTTGACCAATCCATGTGCAGCAGGAGAAGATTTGAAATGAAAAAATTATTGGGAAGTGAAACAGATGATATCTGTTATGGACAGCTATCCCAATATTCTGGACCAGGCCTGTATAATTTACTATTTTCCTTATTTTAGTTCCTTCCTATCTCACAAATAATATGAGGCCAAATACTCACTATAGTATTTATTGTTTTCTTTTATTCCACTTACTTTCTGCCTTGGAAGGAAACTCGGCATTAAGGATCATCTTTAAACCCACTTCATAGGTCAAAAATCATGTACCCAGTAGTACGCAGAGTCAAGGGTGTTCAGTGCCTGGTGGTGTCAACCCCAGTAAAGATGCCAGATTTAGGAGAATACTTTTTCTTTGGGCAGGCATTGCAATTAATGAATACATAATTAGAAACTTATAAAAAAAAATCTCAGGGGAAATTGCTGAAAACTACTGCCAAAGAAATAGCCAACCACGGAAAAAATCTTCAGATTTCCTTACATGAATTGTACTAGACAACAGAATTGTTCTAGCATATATATCAATGGAACAATGAGGCTTGTGCATGGTCATTAATACATGTTGATGTGCATACATAAACACCTCTCATGAAGTATAAACCTATTTAGACAGCATTAGAAAAGAAGGTACTTGCCTTGGCTTCAACTCATCTTTACCAAAGAACCAGGATTTAATGTATTTAGCAACATTTTGGGGTGCCTGCAAGGATAGGTTCGTTAATTTTAAAAATATTATTAAGTTGGTTTAATAATTCTACTTCGCTTGTTTTGATTGTTATAAAACTTAAGTGTTGTACCTATTGCTTCTCTCCATTATGTAAATCCATGAACCAAACTCCAACTAACATAATGCTTGTTCAGCAGATTGAACTAGCCACCTACACCTCTTCAGAAGAAGCTACTCTTCAAAAAAAAAAAGTTAAAGATCTTTGTTGGAGGTTAGCCAATGACACTCTCTTCCTCTTCCTCACTCTCTTGTTGCTCATAATTGACCTAAAATATCTCATCATTTCATGTAACCCTTGGGCTTCCTTCCCCTGTGGACATGACTTTCTAGGAACAGGCTTCCTGGTAATGTGGGACAATTCCCTGAACCTAAAAAGGCAATTTAGGCATAATTAAAATGATGCAGACATTCATCAATGATGCTTTCTACAAAAGATCTTGATGAAAAGGGACAAACAATAAGAGAAAAATTCTCTAAATTAAATTACAGCAGACCAGAGTGTGGGAGGAAGAGAGGAGAGGAGTTAATCAGTTAGCAGTTATGGGCCAAAAACAACAAAACACTGGATACTTTCCTGAGTATATATGGAAACTTTGAATCAGATTCCAGGTAGCCATTTCAGCTATTATCTAGAAAGAATAGCCAACTACCAGAGACCACCACCTCCTGCTTACCCATGAGTTTTCTGAACTGTTGCCCACAGCCAATCCAGAAGCAGAAAGTACTTCTTTGTGGGCTATTTACCTATCCCAGAACGCTTCCCACTTCACCATCTTCTGCCCCGCCCCTTATATCTCCCAATGTAAATTTTTTCACAACCAACTACATCACTCTCCCCTAAACTCACTGCATAAAAGAGTCTCACCAGCTCTAGGATGGCAGACAGGTTTGTCTTCTCCACCCGGCCCAGCTGCTGGCAGTTCAGACTGCACGCCCCAGGGCCCAGTCCTTTCTCTGGATAACTTATGGCTCAGCAAACCCTTTCTTTTAGGACAATTTTTGGTCTGGAAGGTTTTTGTTTAATACATAAAAATGTATGATAGGAATCCATGCCTAAATAATCTAAAATATTTCCATCAACTAGAATAAAATTAAAACTCTAAGTAAAAAGAAAACATTGGTCATAGTTTCTTTTTTAATTAAAAAAAAATTTCAATTGTCATAAAGTGGTGGTTCATTTTATCAATGGCATTTTATGTTAGACAAAAATACAGCATTTTGGACTCAAAATTATAAACTCCCCAATACCCTCTAGTCTGGGACCAGCAGCGTTTCAGCAGAGTGGTCTGGTGCCCCAGCTGTGTTACTTTAGAGCCCCCACCAACATAAACACACAAATGCCTTTCTACAGTTTGCTAAGATTCTCATTCCCTAAGCTTTTTTTTCTTTATTGAATGAAGTTCCTAGAGATGCTTATCTAAAACTCAAAATTGTTATCTCACAAGCTAATATATTCAGCTATTCATACCCTTTACCTTCCTAGTATAGATGAACAAAGTCAGGCAGTCACTTGGCGAGATGTGACAAGTAATTTCTGATCCTTAAACACTATTGGCTGAGATGTCGGGCTCAAAAGTAGGTCAGCTTGCCATGGAAAAGGAATAGGAAAAGGGGGAAGGATCCCAGCGAAAGGACAAAGGAGAGAAAGCAAAGCTAACCTTTGTTTATGGTCCATTTTGGCTGCAGGATAAATGTTCTTCCTTTCTTGCACAGTGGTAGAAAGGTTTGTAGAATTTTACTGGAAATGCACACCTAGGTGACTCGGTGCTGGACGGAGGACCTGGCATAGAGCTGAACCTGGGGATAGTAGGCTTTTCTCCTCTGCTTCATGTCACACAGGTAAATCTAATGGAAAGGAATATTATAATGGTGTTAATATCTGTTTTTAATCTTATAAAGCTCCCTGTATGGAAATGATATATAAAGAATCTATTTCTATATTTTCTTATTTAATTTTCACCATAAACCTATGAAGTTTACCCTTCTTCCACCTTAGTGATGAAAAAAACTAAAGCTAAAGTGAGTTAAATCATTTGCTTAAGGATACATAAATAGTATGTGGGATAACTAAGTCTTGCCCTCAGAGCCTGTGATTCAGAATTCTAGACTTTTACAGCATAAGATCAGGCTTCTTTCTGGAGTTTGTAAGCTATGGAGATAAAATAAAATTGTAGGAGACAGAACACAGGTAATCACGCACGTGCATTCTGGGGAGTGGTGCCACGTTTCCTGACACTGGGATCCTCCAGGCCCTTGCTGAACTTTCCTTCTTCCTCTGAGCTTAAATGTGGTGGGCCTCCTCAGGAGACACGACATCCTGCCCCTAGAACAACAATAGAAAAGTATTTGGACTCCTTAGGGTCTTAGACCAAGTTTATGAACTGGAGTGAAAAAGGTAGGGCTCTGGACAGCTGGATGAATGTGAGTTTGAGATGTTCTAAATCCAGGTAACTGAAGTCCGGAGCACCTATCAGGAATAATCACAATGACTAATTCTGCCATTAAGAAGCAAAATTTCAGAAAACATGTTAAGAAAAATCTACAGTTTATTATGCCTCTTAGCTTCTAATTTGTTTTCAAGATAAAGAAATGCACTTTAAAATGTCAGATGTAGAAACAAAAGAGAGAATATTAAGCAACAACAAATGCCTCCTCAACTGAATTCCATGGTAATTAGCTCAACATTTGATTATTCTATTAGTACTTTTCCCTGGAGAATTTATCATAAGCCAAGCATAGTGACACTAACAATGATATACCCACCTCCCTGGTGCATTTTCATCTAGGTCAAGTCATGATCCTGTCTTTTCAGTGTTATCCAAGAGATTTCAAGAGGAAGTAAGGAAGCCAAGCCTAGGATCAAAAGAGCCATTTTGCCTACATATAGGACAAAATTGGCTTAGCCTCCCTACCTCCTTTACCTTGTACCTTATCCTGGTCTTGCAAAGCCTTAAAGCCTTGAACCAAATGAGTATGCTGTCCCATGAAGAAAACAGCACCATTGCCACTTGCTCTTCCATCTAAATGCTTCATCTCTTAGCTCAGTGTCCCAAATGTGAATCTCTGGGGATGTCTTATGTCCTTGAGTCATGTCAACATTCCTCCTTTGAGATGAAGTACAGAGGGACACATAGAACAGCCCCCTTGGAGTTTAATGTAAGAGACCAACATTGACCCATGAGAATTACAATAAATTCCATGAGAAAAACTAATTTGAAGGAGTTTTTAGACAATACTGTCTTATATGAGCTAATGTTTTAAGTAAAAAAAGTAAGTTAAAAAGTTAAAGTAAGGAGGACAATGTCCTGCAGTCTTGAAGTGGGAATCTTAAGGAAAGATACGTCCTGGGTTCAACTCTTACTCGTCTCTTATCAGCTATGTGGCTTTGGGCTAGTAAATTGCCTTTTCCAAACCCAAATTTTTACATCTCTAAATTGAATGTTATAGAAGAACTTACTCATAGGGCTCTTATGACATTTAAATGGAATATTTCATATAAGACATGCAGCATGATGGTTATACATAGTATCAAATAAAATATTATGAGACTCAAGATAGCTTCAAAGTTATCCTAAGATTTGGTGCAATTGCAGCGATCATTGGAACAGGATATCAGAAAGAAGCAGATTTGTTAGAAGAGGAGCTAAAGATTTATGCCTCTGTGGGAACCTCAGGTCCTGAACGCAGATTTTATGGAGCATGGTGCGAAGTATTATGGGGGAAATATGGTAATAGAAGTAACTCGAGATGAGTTTGAGATATTAAGAGAGTTTTCAAATTCTTTGATGAATTTGTAGTGGTTTGATTTATATGAATTATATTTCAAGATACTGGGATGGGGGAAGGAGCTATCAGTAATCTACATGAAATAATTTCCAAAAGACTGAAGATAAAGAGATATATTTATAGTGATCCCCAAAAGCAAGAATGGGTATCTCCTAAATGATAAGTTGCGAAACTTAACAAGACTGGGGAGAGTTCTTGCAACTATTTCATAAGTAACAATTCTTTCTGGGTTGTTTTAGCCTTAAGGAGAGAGGAAAGCAGCAAGGAAGGAGGTAGGGAAGGTGCCTTGCATGATAGATTTCTTCAGATATTTGAAAAGTTGTCACATGGAAAATAAATTATATTCATACTGCTCAGCTCAGTGGTTGCAAAAAGGACCTAAGGGTTAGAGGCAGATAAATTTGGATTCAACATAAAAAAGCTCAGTCTAAAATTCTAATGAGAGAGTAATTCCCCTGGAAAATAGTGAGTTCCCTGATATTGGAAATGCACGTGCTGGGGATTGTAAAGGAAATTCAGTTCATTTTGTCCTACTCCTAACCTGGATATTCTGAGACTCCAAGACTAGAGGAGCTTACAAAGCCTTTTCCAGCCATAAATGTGAATACAACAATGTCGAGATTTCTTCCTTGAATATTGTTTTAAAATGACCAGATGGTCACTAAGAAACCATTTCTGCTTAATCTTCCATGAAACTAGACATTTAAAAAATAATTTAAAAGGCCAATTAACATACAAATGGATAAGAATTCCCTATATTCTAGGCCAGCTTCAAACTGCAAATTAATTTAAAATTTAATTTAAAACTAGTTCATTTGGTCTATGGTCCATAACATTTATAGGCTCACCTGCTCTCATTAAAAGAAAAAAATAAATACTAAAATGTATTTATTACATACCACAGCCTATTGGTCTCTTAAGTGATATAATTTAACAATTTCTGCATTCTTAGCCTATCCAAAAGTACAAGCTAATGTCAGTTATCAAATCATTTAAATGTGAGTCACATAGGTTAAATTCTGACACAGCCCAAGTCACCATCTTTAAGCAATCTGGAATATATTTTTTTAATGTGTGCCTGAGGGCACACTATGGAGAATTAACACAGTAATATCAACATAAGATCACCTTTAAGCAGAGTAAATATTCTCACAATGAAGGGAATCTGAAGGAAGGATTCTTTTTAACTACAGCATATGCTCCAAGGAGATGAAGGGTGACACTTGAAATGTGGTCCAGGCTGAAAAGCTGTTAAGAGGCTTCCAGCCGTGATGACAAACAACGTCTATAAATCTTAACAACTTTAACTGCTGTACCCCTTTCTCTGGGCAAACTGTCAAAGTAATAAATTCAGCAGAAAAATCCCCTAGAGTAAGTAACTTTTTTAACTCTCTCCCTTCAAATGTTTGTAATTTGCGATTTTACTTTTTCATTATGTACCTTCGTGTATGTAGCATCTTCTTCATCCTAGAAAAGCCTTGAAAGCATCACTGTCTTCGTTTCACAAATAAGTCATAAAGAAGCTTCATAATGCAAGTGTGCTGGCATTAGAACTAGAACCAAGGTTTTTACTACTGAACCCAACACGTCATCTAACATGCTATATTTTTCTGCCACCTTAGTGCTGACAATTTTATTAATAAAACCCATTTCAAGTCAATCCAGACTTGCAAATTGTCATTGCCTCTCATCTCAGGGATAAAAAAGAAATGACACCCCTTCTTCATAAATTTACTTAGCAGAAGATAGTGTGGTAAAGAAATTAGAACATTTATTATAAAAATCCTTCCCTCGACCCTCTCAATTTTTATATTTCTATTATTTCTCAGTTTAAGGATCTATTTACACTGCAGCTATTTTCAACTATCTCTTTTATTATCACTGAAAATATCTTTCCCCATGAATCAAAAGGATAGTTCTGCAAACGATAAGTGTCTCTCATGGCTTTAGAGGGAAAGTGTTTCCAAAGGTGCTTCTGTCCGAAGAAGAGGTTCAAGCCACCTGCACCATCTTAATGGTCACTTATGCAGTGCCCTACTCAGAAAGAAGGAAATAAAATAACTAAGGATGGAAAACATTATCTTTTCCCCCACCACTTCACAGTCTGATTTCCTGCTTCATTTCTAATGCTATTGCATTAATTCAGACCCTTATCGTGTTGTGCCTGGATAGTCTTCTAACTGACTTTCCTGGCTCCAATATGATTTCTCTGCTTCAGTACCCTCACATGTAAAGTGAAGAATAATAATGACTCCTCTTTCTGGAATGTTGTGGGAAATAAATGAGTGAATATATAGAAAGTGCTTAAACTAGTATCTGGCATGGTTTAGTAGTAACCACTAAATAAATGTTAACCCCATGCAAAGTTGTATTCTCCCATCCAAATACTAACCAGGCCCGACCCTGCTTAGCTTCCGAGATCAGACGAGATCGGGCGCGTTCAGGGTGGTATGGCCGTAGACAAAGTTGTATTCTCTATACTGCAAAAACTGATCATTGTACAGTGAAAATTTGGGTACATCCAGAATTCACCACTTCACATCTCTTCCATTATTACCATTCTGGTCCAAGCCACCATCATTACTTGCCTAGATTATTGTATATATCTACTTCATTGGTCTTTCTGCTTCTGCTCTTGACCCTACAGTCTGTGCTTAGCTGGTCCTTTTGAATTTTAAGATGGATCATGATGCTCCTCGGCTCATTCTCTCTCTCTCTCTCTCTCTCTCTCTCTCTCTCTCTCTCTCTCTCTCCCCCCTCTCTGGCTGCTCATCTGACTACAAATATAAATCCAAACCCATAAGGCCCTGAACAGCTCATGACCCCCTTTCCATGACTTCCCCAACTTCATCTCCATCTCCACACCCCTCAATTTACTTGACTCCAGCACCTCAGGCTTCTTCAAGTTTCTTTGCACAAGCCAGGCCTGTTCTCAATTTAGGGTCTTTGAACCAAAGATCCCTTCTGCCTGTGGCATCTTCTCCCTTCTCCCCTACAACCTGTGTCATTTACTCCTCTAGTTCTTTCAAATCTTTGAGTGTACTATTTCAAACTACAACTCTTTCTGTACCCCAGTACTACTTATCCACCTTACCCTGAGCTATAGTTTTTCATAGCACATCTGGCCAATCAACATACTATATAACGTACTAATTGATCATATATATTTTTTCACATGTTCCTAATGTCTGGAGGAGTGACTGGCATCTAACATGTTCAAAACACAATTATCCTATCAAACACTGAATGGATAAGTGGATAAACATGTTGCTACCCTGATGAATACACTTCAATATTTCTCTGCTGCTAGGGTCAATCCAGACTTCTTAGTCAGTAAACAAAGGCTCTGAGATGTCGGGCCCCTTCCCATTCCTGCAGCCCTGGTCCCTGATGGTGGCCCCACACTCCCCCTACAACAGTGGTACTGAACTGTTTGAACTATTTGCAGTTTTCTAGCCTTACAGCTGGACATCTGCTAACCCAATGCCTGTGCTGTCTTATCTACCCGGCAAATACCTTTCAGGATGTCACCTCAACTGTGAAGCTTTTCTTAACCTTCCAGTTCCTGGAACCATGTATGCCCCCCTCCTTTATGCCCCTGATAAATCCTGAAGAGAGTTCTAGCTCAGCAGCCAAGTCACTGTACTGGTTTCATTTGTTTTTATGACTTTCCCCCTTGACCACGTTATGGGCCACGTGAGGACAGAGAACTCATTCATCTGCTCAGCACTTTGCACAGTGAGCATCATATGGATCAGAGACACTCAATCTATACTGTTGTGTATTTATAGGAATGAGTAGAATATGTCCATTGAATTCTGCCAGTTCCAATACTGTCTAATAGTGGAAGGTGAGTTAGAAAGGAAAGTTCTTGCAGGTCAAAGATTCTGCCCATGTGGTTCAAACAAGCTCAGAACTGGTGCTGATGCTTTCAAAGAAGATAATGGAGGTGAGGCAGAGAGTACTGAACACAGAGAGAGAGCAGGGGTCTGACCAGGAGGAGCACACGGGGGTCTAGGGTACAGTCTTCACAGCTGTTGATGGAGGCATCGCAGTCATGTGGGTTGTATCTGAACTACCTGGGACACTGGACAGTTTCTGAATTACTTGAACCCCAGAGAGTCTCTCTTCAGATGTGGGGGCCAGGGGAAGGGCAATCGCATATGAAAGAATTACTCCAAGAAGCTCCAATAATGGAAGCTAAATAAAATGTTGAGGCAGGAACAGGTAAAGTCAGAGAGAAGAAAAAATTAAAATAAAATAAAATATAAAATAAAATAAAATAAAATAAAATAAAATAAAACAAAAAGAACTGCTGTATTATTTCTTTAACAAATCGCCCTTGCAATGTTCTGGTTGTCATTAGAACAAATTTCAACCCCCATCCTCTCTATGGGGATAATCGTTGAGTACCAGTTCCTATAAAGCTTTTTCTGTTGCTGCCCTTTTAGCATGACTTTTAAGTATGTTCCCCTTTTCCCATTGATCATAAACCCTTTTCTCAGTTCAGGAATTTTTGCTTGTTTTGTTATCTATTCTTTGGGCCAGGGTCACATAACATGCTGACTGAGGTTAATTACTTCATTAAGTTCCCCGCTTTCCTGATGTACAATATTACTTTTATCGCCTTCTGTGCAAAGACGAGTTGAATTCATCTCTAAGATTTTGTGCGTAAAGGTCAATTAAACTTCACATTATGGGCCAAGAGACAAGGAATAAGAAAGGCCCTCAGTGTTACTCCTGAAAGTTCTTTCCAAAATGCGGTCTGTACCCTCAGTTTATTACCACGCTGGACACAGCTCTGTTTCCTCCACCCAAACCTTACCAGCAAAATATGCATCTGCAACAGAAATAGACCAGGAGAATCCACCACCTTCTTCCCAGGGTACTTCCTTTACACTTACATTCATTCAATTAATTCACTCAGCAATAAGAGGGAAAGCACCCACTATGTGTCAGGCACATTGCAAGGCTCATAGCATACCATACTAAATAAGACTGCTTTCAGAATGCACTATATAATTAAAGAACAAAAAATAAATCAAAAGATATTATAAAGTATATTAAACAGAATAATGACAAGAATAATAATAGTTGCTAAAATTTATTAAAATTGTACTTTTCACGTATCGACTCTCATATTTAACTTATTCATGTCTTAACCCAGATAACCCTATAAAGGCAGATACTATTATTATTCTCTGTTTCATAGGTGAGAAAAGTGAGGCACAGGGAGACTAATTTATTGAACTGGCTGACAAAGGGCCCAGCCCAGACTGGAACCTGAGGTATTAAAAGCAGACCCAGAGAGAGGAGGAAAAAACTAGATTCTTTCAGCTGGTCTAATAATTAAATCTGCATGAGACAGATTAACAAGAGAAAATAATCAAGCTGAATTACAATACCTACACATGTAGGGGAATCCCACACCCATGAGAGAGTCAGAGACCCCACATCCATGAGAGGTTTAGGGACAGAAAGTTAGTGAGTTTTATGTGGCATGCTGAGCTAAGAACAAGGTAAGGCTCCTTAGGGCTTCAGAGGGGAGGAAAGTCACTGCAGGACAAAAAGAAGAGCAGGTGTTCAGTAACAGCAGTTTGCCCTGTTTTATGCAGAGGTCAAAAAGGTTATCACTAATAATTTCTTATTATGCACAAGGGCCCTAATTCAAACTCTTCTCAGTAGGTAAGAAGGAGCAGAATTTTCTCTTGAGCTTGCAGCATCTTGGTTGCTTTTAGTCCAAAAAAATCCTCATACCACAGAATCACATCTTGGAGTGACTCATTCTGAACCCCTACAACCAGGACCCCCTTCCTTAACTCTACCAGAGATACACAGTCTACCTGTAATTGCTGTTGCTGACTTACTGGTGAACACTTCTGTGGCATTCATGGAGTTTGTGCTATGTGCCATACACTGTACTGGATATACAAAGAGCCTGCAAAAACCTCACATTTTAAATGCAGCACAGAGCAATGTAAAGATGCAAGAGTAAAATCTAGTATCTGCAAATATAAAGAAATTTTTTTAAAAAGGTGCAGAAGAGGCACAGAGCAGGGAGTGGGCATGTTTTCCATGGTAAGGATTAAATAAGACTTCCTGTGGGAGGAGTTTGTAAAACCAGAAGAAGGAAAGACTTCCAGAAAGACCAGAGGTAATGCCCCATCACTTTTCTTCAGGCAAGTCTTGCTCTTTCAAAACCATCTCCACCTTATTTTTTCTGATGGTTAATTTCTTGTGTCAACTTAACTGGGCCGCAGGGTACCAGGATATTTTGTTAAACATTGTTCGGGGTATGTCTATGAGGGTGTTTCTAAATGAGATTAACATCTGAATCAGTAGTCAGAAAAAGGCACACTGCCCTCCCTAATGTGGGTAGGCCTCACCCAACCCATCAAAGGCCTGAATAGAACAAAAGGCAGGGTAAGGGAGAATTTGCTCTCTGCCCTATTTCTTCCCAGCTGGGACATTAGTCTTCTGCTCTTGGGTTGGCACTACATCACTGGCTCTCCTGGGTCCCCAGCTTGCTTTGCAGATATCAGGTGGGGGGACATTAGCCAATTCATCATAATAAATACTATTGGTTGTGTTCCTATTGGTTAGAATCCAGACTAACACAATCTTATTCTGATCACCTTTTTCCTACACAATGAATTTGAAACAACACAAACTTAGAACTAGCAAGTGTTATGAAGGAATTAAAGTAGCACTGGAGGGTAGAGATTGAAATCAGGGGTGTGTGTGTGTGTGTGTGTGTGTGTGTGTGTGTGTGTGTGTGTTTGGGCTACTTTAGGCAGGATTCTCAGGGTAGGCCTCTCTATAGAGGTAAAATCTGCAATGCAAACCATGAGGCCATCTAAGAGAAGGATATTTCAGGCAGAGGAAACAGCAAATGCAAAGACTCTGGAATGGTAATGTCTTTGTATGTTTGAGGAACAAGAATGCTAGTGTGGCAGGAGCACAATGAGTAATAGGGTGAATGACAGGAGATGAGGCCAGAAAATAACCATGGACCAGATCACATAGGGTCTCATGACACATGGTAAGGACTTTGAGTTTCCTTCAAAGTTTGACAGGAATTCATTGGAGAATGGAAGTAATATGAGAATATAATTTATCTTTTTATAACATCACTTTGACTATTGAGTGTACAAGACAAGGCAAAGGTGGATTTTTGGAGAAAAGTAGGAGGTAACTACACAGTCCAGATAAGAAATGATGATGGGGTGGCCTAGGGTTAGTGAGATGTGATGTAATGTGATTTTTGAAAGTACAGCTGATGAGACTTCCTAATGGTTTACATGATGGGATGAGAGAGAGAAAAGCTGACTTCTGGAGAGAGGTAAATACACCAAGAAGATAAAGAATCTCAAAGTTTGCCCTGACTGGTGTGGCTCAGTGGATTAAGCACCTTCCTGCAAACCAAAGGTCACAGATTCAAGTCCCAGTCTGGGCACATGCCTGCATTGTGTCAGAGCCCAGGTTCCCCAGTTGGGGGCATGTGAGAAGCAACTAATCAATGTATCTCTCACACACTGGTGTTTCTCCCCCTCTCTTTCTCCCTCCCTTCCCCTCTCTCTGAAAAGTAAATACATAAAATCGTTTCAAAAAACCCCAAAGACTCAAGGTTCAAGGCCACTCATGTGAAAGGACAATTTCAAAGCATTTGAGAGAGGGCTTTAGAAATTTTGTACTTGTGATTTGATAGCTTTTTTCCTTAAAGAGGACTCCTAAAAACAGGTTTCAGAAAGCCTAAATCCCCCTTAGTTCCAGGTTCTTACTCTGAGTAATCAAGCACAAAGAATAACAAATAAAAAAGTTGCTCAAATTACATGCACACAATTTCTAGAGCTTCACTAACTAAATACAACTCTACACATTGATCAAGAGCATCTCTTGGGATGCAATTACAGAGCAACTCCATTTTTTGTGTGTCCTAGTCCTTATTTTGACATTATTGTTAGTTTTTTCCTGGACTATGGATAAAAACTCAGAAAACGCTTTTTTATACCTTTAAATAACATTAAATATTTTGAAATCTGATTACTTAAAGTTTCAAAGTCTCAATTCAAAATCAGGATGTTTATTCTCATTCTAAAGTGAGACTTCTCCCTTTCTCTCCAGCCAGGTCCTGTGGTTGGCTTCTCTCTCTCTCTCTCTCTCTCTCTCTCTCTCTCACACACACACACACACACACACACACACACAAACAAACACATTCTCTCTAGTTAGCCAGCTGCTGCAACTGATGCCTCTGAAGTTGGAGATGATGGTGTGGATGATGAGAAGAAGGAAAGGGAAGGGAAGCAGGAAAGTTCTCATTTGACTGGCACTGTCATAAATTGGCTTAGAACTTTCAGAGCCTGGAACATGATTAGAATTTGTTTTTTTTTTAGATGGGCACATTTACTTATTGATCATGAACCTTTCATCACCCGTTGGTCTCTCCAAAGTTTCCTTGACTCTATTGGGTACATCTCTATTCCACATTGTTGCCTACATCCTAGGAACTTGGTTGTATCCTCAGCTTCTTTCTGTTTGTCCATTCAGGGGGATATTCTGGAACTAAGACAACTCCAGTCCAGCATCCCCACTGTGTGCAGAGTACATTTGGTACAGCCCACATCTGGCAAAAGGGAAGTACACAGGCATCCTTTCACATCAACCCTGGGGATACAGGCCAATCCCAGGACATTGATCCATCAGCTTATCCATCAGCAGCTAGACTTTCACCCTTTATACCTTCAGACAGGATTGCCACACGGTGACTATGCACCTCTCAACCTGTAGGAAACCCACAATGATCTCAATAAACTCTCAATGATCTCCTTAGAAGTACTCAAGCACATAAATAGCTTTCCCCCAAATGTCTTCTTCTCCAAATCCTCCTTTCTCTTGTTAGAAGTCAACTAATTCTTGGCCACCTATATTTTTCAAATTCAAATTGGTGTTATCTTTCATTCCTCAGTTATTTAATGTTTTACTGCGCTGTTATGTAACCATTGCTCAGCCCCATCCAGCATCAATGAGTCAGTAAAGATAAGAATGACTGTGTCTATCTTATTTGCACATTACAAATTCAAAGCTTATATTGATATCTTAACTAAACACTTGAATACAGGTTATTTACATTCATCTTTCTTTTATACTTATGAGCTTAATATATTTCTATAATTCATATTCTTTACATTTCAAACTGAGTAAGTTCATGTCAACGAGACAGTTCATCCAGCCCTCTACACTGGCAGTTGACTCATTCAGCGACACACTAAGAAAGCAAGCTTCTGTTTTACAGAGATTTTCTGAGTTTGCTCTGGAATCTTTCAGTGTTACTTAATTTCTCACTAGTCAAAATACAATTTAGGACAGTGGGTAAAAGAAAATTTATATTCTTAGTTAGCATTTAAACGAGTAATTCTCAAACTTCATTGTGCCTATGAGCCTCCTGTGGAGTTGCTTTAAAATGCATCCCCCCAGGCCCTGTTTCAGTAGCTCTCAGGGATGCACTTCGGTGATTCCGACACAGGTGTTTGACTCAGATTCTTGGATCACACTAGGACAGAAGGTTTTTATTCACTCTCGCATCTTCTGCTCTCTTAGTCAGGAATTAAAAATTATGATTTTATTTGGTTTGGAGCATAGTCATCCTATGACATTTTGTCCAGATCCAGGGATGGTGTCACATATTCTTATTGGCCCCTAACTGGAGTCACACTGTGAAGGTGACAATATAATGAAGCTTCTCCAACCCTTTGCCTTATATCTTATCTCTTGATTCTGTTGTTCCCCTGAAGTTTTCTTCTCCTCTTACTTTATCTCATTTCTACTTAGAAAGCAGACTGCTGATTCCAGAACTACAACTATTAAGCAGAGGGTGTAGGGATTTCTTTTCATCTTCAACTGCCTTCGATTCCTATTGATATATTTCTGAAGATTTGAGCCATTGCCCAGAACTCCCTGTTTCCTCTTTATTATCAAAGAACATTTGGACTCCTGAGGTTGTAGTTACCTTAGCCAATTAATTGAGAGGATTCACTCACTGGAAAGCTTACCTAAAGTAGACAAAGGAGAGAGCTGAGTGGGGTCAAAATTTCATAAAGTCTGGCTGATTGGATTTCTGGTGACTACTGTCTTCCTGGTTATGTTAGAAAGAGAGGAAGAGGGAAAGAGAGAGAAAGAGGTTTCAACAAGGGTTCTTTTCATAATGGCATTACTTCCACCATGAGGGTCCACCCTCATGATCTCACCTCCCCCCAATTAGCTTCCAAAAGACCCCGTGTCCTAACAACATTACACTGGGAATGGAGGGTGTTAGGGCTTCAACATGGGCATGTGAAGGGACACAAACATTCAAGCCATTACACACAATCGCTTCGCCAATGAAGCACCTGACATTGTAGCCTGTCCACTTTACACGTGGCATGCAGAGTTCACCTGCAGAAGGGAATGTACTTCAAGCTTTTTTGTTTCTTTTTCCTAAATCTAAAGCAATTGCACAGCTTCTCAGACTCTGGAGCTATGCCTGGTTCAGTGTGGGCCTTGCATGAATATTTCATAAGCAGTCATGCTGCTGGGCAGGAGGTGGTGGCATCACTATCTAACCAATTCCAGCCTATTCAGGGAATCAGGGCAAGTTCCGGCAGCTTAACGAAAGGCAAAATGTGAAGAAAAGTCAGATAACCAGGCTTTCAAATACCTCATATGAATGATACGGTTATTCTGGCCGATCCACATTCTCTTCAAACTCTGTAACTCTTAGTTTAAAAAGCCTCACATTAAATTTAGGTTAGATTTTCTTTTTTAATTTTTAAAATTAAATGTCAAGTATGTATAAGACTATATTGATAACATGCATAATAAATAAAGAACAATAATAAAATGAACACCCGTGTGCCCGGTGTTTGTTCAGCTTGAAATATGAGATATTAACAGCATTTTTGACACCTTCTCTGTGTCTTTTCTGACCCCATCCCTTCCCTGTTCCCCCCCTAAAGGTAACTACCAGTGGAATTTTGTGGTTTTTTCAGAGTAGGTTTGGAAAAATAAATGAGGAACAGAACACAGTGCAAAGAAACAAAATAAGGCTTTTTTCGTTTTCTCATTATATAAAGATTTTTGGCAACATATCAAAAAATGAGATAGAAATGAAATATGGAAAATTCCAAAAACTTCCAGTACAAGATTAGACTATAACAAAGGTCATGACTGAATGTAACAAAATGCAGGTCATCCTAGATGACATCAGCATTTTGCTGAAACCTTCCTAGAATAATAGTAAGGGTAGTATGCCAATCACTACTATGTATGAATATAGATGCATACATATTGCTTTTGAATCCTTCCAACGACATTACAAATTATATTACCCTCACTTTCCAGAAGATGTAAAATAACTCTTTCAAGGCCTCAGCATCAGCAGGTGAAAAAGCTGGAATCAGAACTCAGGGCCACACAGAGGCACCGACCCCGGCACCGTCTCCCTCTTCGCCTTCCCAGAGTGACTGCCCACAAGTCATCGATAATGTTACCACAGTGAGAGTGAGAAAAACCAGAAACAACCACCAAAAATTGCAAGTAAAAATCTTAGAATTTTGAGAACTGTCACTTCTGAGAATATATGAAAGCAAACATGGATAATATTGTCAAGACAATTGCAAAAATAAGGTAACAAGGTGGAACCTAAGGAAAAAGCATTTGAGCTCATTTTTATTTTGTTGTTATTAACTGTTTTGTTTTTGGGTAATGATGCTGAACCAGCCATTGCCCCATGGAGGAAGACATGACATCCAGTAGACATACCTTTTTGTCACTAGAAAGAAATGCCAATTTAGGTCCTCCGGGCTGCAGACACTGAGGCAGATGTGGAAATGCAAGGGGTTTATTGGAAAGGTGGGAGAGGAGGAAGAGGCCCTGGAAAGATGCCTTAGTTTGTTTGGCTGCAGTAACAAAGATTCCATAAAATGGCTGGCTTAGAGTCAACAGAAATTTATTCCTCACAGTTATGAAGGCTGGCGAAAAGCAAGGATATTCTTCCCATCCCCTACTTTTTTAATTAACCATCACAAAAGACAAAGATGAAAGAAAAGGCAAGGCTGGACAGGAAAAGCCTTTCAACCACAAGGTTGACCAACCACCTGTAAGAAAAAAGGGAGGAGAAAGCAGGATTGGACAGGGAGAGCCTCAGACAACAGTGCGGGTGTGACAGATCTCTCCCAACCCAGTGGGCCATTCCCAACCCACCAGGCAGAAATGGCAAGGCCCCAGGATCCCCACCCTGCTGACTAACTGACTGGGAGCTGCCTGTGAAGAACACGGTCCCAGTTCCAAGGTTTGATAAATCCTGAGAAGGCTTCAGAGGGTGACTGCATTATAATTTATTTTATATTTATTTATTTATATGCATAGTGTCTAGATTAATATAGGGTGGGGCAAAAGTAGTTCTCTAGTTGTTTGTATAGAAAATAATATAATTATTCATTAATAATACAAGAATAAACTGTGTTTTGTATACTCACAACTATAAATCTATTTCTGCCCCACTCTGTGTTCTTGTGCAAGTCTTTTGGTGAACATATGTACACATTTTTGTTTTCTACATAGCTAGCAGCAGAATTCTAGGTCTGTGTGAGCAATTTCTCACGGATAGTTTTACCAAGTGCTACAAGCCGTCACTCCCATTACCATGCATGAAGGTTGTATTTTCTCCATGTCTTTCCCAGCACGTACTGTTATCCACCTTGCTAATTCTTGACAGAATTATGGGAGACAAGTGCTATTTTTTGTTACTTAATTAGCATTTTCTTAATAGTGAAGTGGAGCACTTATATATTTCTTAGACATTTAGTTTCCTACTTTATAAATTGTCACTTCATATCTCAATATGCAATTTCACTTCAATATCTCAAACCCGCAATTTTCTTTTTGTTGATTTGCATAGTTTCTTATACATATTTAATATTAATCACATGTTGGTATTGAAATATTCCCTTCTAATCCATTACCTGGATGTTAATTGTCTATGGGGTCTCTCATTGTACAAAAATGTATTTGATTTTGCTATATTTAGTCACATTCACTGGCTTTTTTGGTTTTGTTTTGTGTATTTTTTGGCCTTTAATGTTTTAACTTATGAGTTCTTATTCAATAATGCTTAACCTACCATGAGATCCACAAGAGTTTTGCAATTTTATTTTTTATAATTCAATCTTGAATCAATTTTTTAATGTTGTGTGAGGAAACCAACTTTATTCCTTTTCATGTAGTTAGATAATTTGTACTGATTTATTATATCATTCCTGATACATAACAAATATCCATATAAGTGTAGATCTATTTCTGGACTCTATTTAACACTAATTATGAAATATGACTGAAAGGGTGGTTCTCAGCTCTTTAATTTTTCTTAGATATTTGTAGACCTTTATTCACTTTTATAAATTTTAGAATTAGTCAACTCTCTCCCAAATAGGTCCTACCAGTATTGTATCTGGAATTACATAAAATTTTTAAATTAATTTTCGGTGAATTAGGATATTTACAATATAAACTATCTAATCTATAAATATGGTCTTTACATTTTATCTCCTAAGGATTTTCTAAGGATATTTTGAAATAGTTATATTAGAGTGTTATAGTACCTACTTCTATATTACAGAGAAATACACAAATGTAAATAAAATGTTTTATGAGAAAGAGACAACTGAAATTGGTGTATGTAAATTATAAGAGGGGATTGTACCTGTTTGTGGCTTAAAGAGTATAGAGGTGGTTAAAAATACTGTAGGCTAGAAAGTTATAGAGTCAGGCAAACCGAGAGTTGAATTCCATATTCTTTGCTCACTGGATATAGGAATGTGAGCAAATTACTTAACATATTGTGCCTCAATTTCCTGATCTTCCAAATAGAAATAATACCCACACATAAATGAGATGGTGTGTAAAATGCCTGGCATATGGAAGATATTTGATAAATGTCAGCTTCCCTTCTCTTAAGCTTTCCCCAGAGGAACCAGTCTCACAAAAATACTAGCATTCATTCTCCAACACTTTTGTTAAGGGGAGCCCCGCCTTCAACTCCACCACCACCACCCCTACAGTCTTCTCTCACCCCCAGGGCAAGAAACTAAAATTTATTTTGGTGTTAGAAGAAACCAGAGATTGATATCTCTCCTTTCTTATCTTCCTATCTCATTCAGTTACTAAATCCTCAGGTCCTGAACACAAAAAAAACATGATTTTAACTAGTCATGTCTGTATACAAATACAAAATCCCTTGTCTTCTCCACCCCTGAGAAAAGTCTCAGACTATGTCATATGCTTTATCACACATGTAATTGCACTCAACATTTCATGTACATTTTAAGTAGCCTTCCAGCTATCTTTTATTACATTGTTCTGTGTAATTCTTGAATGTATTTTTTCAAGTGCAATTATATATTCATGTTAGCTGACACATTTTTGTCTCCCTCTTCCAATAGACTATAAGCTCATGAAAACAAGGACTCTAATTGTGTAATTCCTAATTACCTGCCCAGGACCCGCACTCTACCCAGAGCATGCACTCAATAAATATGTTGAACAAATATGTTGAACAAATTAATATTTTCTATTAATTGATTATCTAGGTCCAATTTATTGTCAACCACATAAACTTTCAGGATTTTCTTCATTTTCAGATTTTATAGATTGACTTACATTGTTACTGCTTATCCACATTATTAAATCATATCCTCTTATTTTTCAAGGTAGAGGTTTTACTTGATGAAACTACTCAAGGAACACTAGATATCACAGTTCCAATAAAAACGAATTTTCTCTTCATACTGTTTTTCCATAAATGAAGCCCAACCATAAAGCATAATTCTACACACAGAGTGAGTATTCAATATTATTGTTTAAAAAACAATTAAATTATTATTAAAATTGGGACACTAAATTCAAGATGATTGCAAGCAAAAAAAACAGCAAAAGAAAAGTAACAGTAAGAGAAAAACTTTGGACTTCTGGTGATTAACTGTATACCAAAGAAACTGTTATGATTCTAGGAAATGTAGATGAGATGGGATGCATGGGTCATGTTCTATCTCTTGAAACATTAACACAAATACTATAAAATTCTCAACACATTTCCACAATATGCACACATACATATATGTGCACTCATACATTAAAGTCCACTTGCATGTGCATACGAAGGGACCAGATTTTTAATGACTTTAATTGATACAACTTGTATTTGAAAACCTATGGAGACTTCTGGTCAAGATGGTGGCAGAGGTAAACACATCTCACCTCCCTGCAAAACCACATCAAAATTATAACTGAAATATAGAACAACCGTCACCCAGAACCAACAGAAATTGAGTTGAATGGAAGTTTGACAACTATGGAATTAAAAAAATCACATCCATTCAGACTGGTAGAAGGAGTGGAGACATGGAATAGGCTGGTATCACATCCACATGTGGTGGATAAAAATTCAGGAGGGATATATTGGGAGTGAAGAGTCCCAGCCCCAGACCAGACCCCCAGCCCAGGGTTCTAGTGCCAGGAAGATAAGTACCCTTAACTTCTAACTGCAAAACCCAGAGGAAATTGAGTCAATAGAAGAAACTTCTGGAGTCCTAGAAGTTACTCTTAAAACAGACTTACAGACTTACTCAGACTCACTCCCTCTAAGCTCCAGCACCAGGATAACAGCTTGAAAGTCACCAGTGGCATATGGGGAGAAAACGAAGTGTCTGTCTCAAGGCGAAAGCTGGGGGAGAGCTTTCTCCCAGACAGAAAAGCAGGCAGAGGTCAATGTCACTTTTCTGAACCCTCCCCACTCAGAGTCATAGAGCTGGCAGGCTGGTGCCATACCTGAGACTTCATCAACCTGGATAACACTGTTTGCCCTGCCCTAGTGATCTCCAGAGAGTCCCACCCAACTTACAGGCCTGCCCAGGCTACTTTTTCATATAAATGGCTGGTCTTGGCTCATGCTGCACAACTTCCTAAATCCTCTTGAACAAGCAACAGCCAACCTCAGGGAGCCCCCTGCTCCTGTATGTTTTGCTAAGTGGCCCCAGGACCCTGCATTAGCAACAACCAGCCTAGAATCACAGTTGGCTTTGCCTGGGTATCTCCAAGCCCAGCACAAGTAGCAGCCTTCACAGATTGCTTTATACCCCAGGAAGGGTGGCCATGGACAAAACACAGGTGAGGGCTGACCTTAGCCTGTACCACCCAGAAAACCCCAGGGGCCTGTGCACCCAGTAGACAGCTATAGACCACATTGGAGCACCACCACCCTGTCCTCACACATCTGATCCTCCACGGAGGGTAAAGGTTTGTGGTCAGGGGTCACAGTCAGTCCTTGTAGCTGACTGGCCTGGGTAAATCCCTCCCATTGACGTGCCAACAGCAATCAAGTCTCAGCTACAAGAGAAGGGTGTAATCAGCCCATGCAAAGGATGTACCTTGAGTACCCAGCTTGGGTGATAGTTGAGGCTGTACCACTGGACTCAACAGGACACCTACTACATTAGGCCATGCTACCAAGACATGGAGTGGTAGCAACTCTACTTAATACTAGAAACACACATAGGGAAGCTGACAAAATGAGAAGACAAAGAAACATGACTCGTAGGAAAGAGCAGGTCAAAATTCCAGAAAAAAGAACTAAATAAAATGGAGATAAACAATCCATCAGATGCAGAGTTTAAAACACTGGTTATAAGGATACTCAAGAAACTTGGTGAGGACTTCACCAGCATAAAAAAGATCCAGTCAGAAACAAAGGTAACACTAATTGAAATAAAGAACAACTTACAGGGAAACAACAATAGAGTGTATGAAGCTGAGAATCAAATCAATGATTTGGAACATAAGGAAGCAAAAAATAACAACCAATCAGAACCACCCAAAAGAAGAATAGTGCAAACAACCTATGGGACAGCTTCAAGTGGTCCAACATTCTCACCATAAGGATGCCAGAAGGAAGAAGAAAAGGGGAAGAAATTGGAAATCTATTTGGAAAAATAATGAAAAAACCTTCCCTAATTTGATGAAGGAAATAGACATGCAAGTCCAGGAAGAACAGAGAGTCCCAAACAAGGTGGATGCAAAGAGGGCCACTCTAAGACACATTATAATTAAAATGCTGAAGGTTAAAGATAAAAAGAGAATCTTAAAAACAGCAAGAGAAAAGCAGTTAGTTAGCTACAGGGGAGTTCCCATAAGGCTGTCAGATGATTTCTCAAAAGAAACTTTGCAGGCTAGAAGGGATTGGCAAGAAATGTTCAAAATCATGAAAAGCAGGGACCTACAGCCAATATTGTTCTACCCAGTAAAGATATCATTTAGAATCAAAAGGTAAATAGTTTCCCAGACAAGAAAAAATGAAAGGAGTTCATCACCAAACTATTATTATATGAAATGTTAAAGAGACTTATTTAAGAAAAAGAAAATCAAAACTATGAACAATAAAATGGCTATATATATATAAAATATATATTTTATATATATTATATATATTCAACAATTGAATCTAAAAAATGAACTAAGGAAATAAGAAGAACAGAGATAGACTCATGGATATGGAGAGTATTTTGATGGTTGTCAGATGGGAGGGGATATGGGGGAATGTGTAAATAGGTGAATGGATTAAGAAGTACAAATAGGTGATTACAGAATAGCCATGAAGACATAACATACAGTATAGGCAATGGTGCAGCCAAAGAACCTATGCATGACCCATGGACATGAACAATAGTGTAGGGATTGCCTGAGGGAGTGTGGGGTGCAGGGTGGAAGAGCACAAAGGGGGAAAAATTGGGACAACTGTAATAGCATAATCAATAAAATATAATTTTAAAATGTAAGAAAAAGAGAAATCCTATGAATGCCGGGTTATAGAAGTCTAGTGAGAGGAAATGCCATGTTCCCTTGGGGATCTCTAGATTCCCACACCCTCTGAGTTATGGAGGTCACCATAGCAACATCTGTGTACATCACAGTTTCGAGTGGATGGACCACAGCTGCTAAACCCTACTGGGGATCCATCACACCCTGTCTGGCTGCACATTAAGTCAGAGTGTTATTCCAAGATTTCTGAAACTCTCTGAGCCCTTGAGCTCATCCCAAGGGACATAATTAAAGTCACACTGACTTAAGTAGCATATGGGATGGCAGTATGTCATTAGCTATTTTATGGTTGTACGGTAACAGTCATTTCAGAAGGCAGCTGACTGCACCTGAGAGGTGTACCCTCTCCAAATATCCCACAGAAAAATGCACTCAGCAATGATATCCAAGACTGAGTTATCTTAGCTAAGGGGCTTGGAAAATCCCTATGGTGCTAGACCATTAGCCACACATTTTGTTAGGAATGATAGGCTTTTCTGATTGCTGTGACTTAAATTAAGAAATTCAGGCTATTCCTCTAGTAATTGGATAAATATCTCTGGGATTGTCTAGTCCCAAAAATGTCTAAGTGCAATTGGAAAAAGGTATACTACATAGATATCCAAGTTGAAAAAAAGAGGACCACATATGCTTTTCACAGGCTGTCAGATCTAATCTACCATATGATCTTTCATTGCTGAAGACACACTTATTAGGTAAGTTTTCATTTCACACAGATGATCCTATAAGTATCAGACCTGCTATACTCAAAGGCTTACTCGTTAAGACCCCTACTTCAATGCATTGAAAAGCCAGCCAGCCCTTCCAGTACATATGTCCAGGTTGTGCATTGCATGAGGATGCCACATCTAAGGGGCCACTATTCACATCTTGTACACATATTAACATTTGAGAGCACAAGGGCAAATGAAGAGAGTCAGCCTATCAGCCAAGTCCTGAATCAGCAGGCAGGAACCCCCTCTACATAAACATACACTGGAACATGTGGTCATCACACACTTGGAAGAACATACATGTGCATACTCATTAGAATATACATATGTGCACAGCTATGCTCTGTCATGATCTCATCTTGGATATTTCCTGAAGTCACATCTCTTGTTCTTCTTGCCCACTACTCTCAGAGTCCTCATTCTATACCCAACACCATCCCGACCTGACCCAGTCATCTCACTTGTGGTGAAGATGTGAGGAAGAACTTCAGGAAGTGTGCAAGCTGCTGGTGTCTACTAGTGTCCAAGGGTGTAGAATCATCCAGACAGTGGAACATGTGAAGCCAGGACTGCAGCCTGCTGAGGCTCTAGAAAACACATATTGACAAGGTCAAAAAATACATAAAGAAAAGAACAGAGACCAGATAGTCTAGAGCATAGCATCAAAAAGGAAATTTCAAAAAATGTAGTTCTTGGGATTTAATTACAAAGAATCATTATGAAGACAGAAAGAAAAGACTTAGTAAGAACCCTGCATGACTCTGAAGCCTGTTAGTGAGCCAAGATTTAGAGAGAGTGATGCAGACACTGGCTAGTAGTGTCCACGTCATTATGGATGAAATAAAACATACACATGAACTACAGAGTCTGGTGGAGGAAAAAGGATGACAGCATGGCTTTTCTCTCAAGGGGAGCAAAAGCCACAGCCTCCACCATGACAGGCTTTTATCCTATTTCTCCTCACATTACAAGATGGTCCTCGCTCACTATGCACAAGTTACAACAAAGGAGCCAATGCCCCTAATCACATCACAGAAGAAGGATATTAGCAAATGAAAAGGCAAAAGTGGTGAGCCAGTTACACTGGTCCCTGCAAGGTTTAGCACTTTCAGGGTGAGGGAGTTTTCAGCAAAAAGCAAGCTTCAGAGCAGCCTACGTATATTGCAAATCTGATTACCCATGAGAGAACCTATCTGTGGGTGTGGGTCCTGTGCATCTCTGAGTGGGAGCTGGGCCCACGCCATGCAGAAGGGTCTGCCACAGAGAGAAGAGATGTGAGGAGCATTTAGGATCTGGGGGAAAAATGAAATAACAAAAAGAGCTTAAGCCAACAGTGTCAGAAAGACAGGCCGAGACCTTTACACAGAAAGAGTGCTCCCTGAAGGGTAAAAAGGTAAGTTACTACTTGCCTAAGGTCACATAGACACAGGTAAGTGGAAAGGTCAGTATTTGAACCCAGGTCCATGCTACACTGCCATGATAACTGCTCCCCACACCAACAAGACAATTTCATTTTCTCCCAAGCATGGGCGAGACCATAGCTGAACATACAAGAGTCAACAAGAGCTTGACCACAGAAAGGATGCCTGCATATGGGACCATCGAGGACCAGTGTTCAACAACATGAGCACCATGGGGTTGGGACAAAAGCGTAGGTGTTTGTGGACTGAGAAATCTTGGCAATTTTCTGTTTCTGTTTGGATTATGAGGATTGAACTGGGCTTGGTTAAACTAAACAGACCTTTGGGATTATGAAACAATTGTAAGGGATGGTGAGAATGGAGAAGAGGGCCAGAGGGATGGAGTGCTACAGAGATTAATTTGGAAAATAAAATATATTTGGTCCATTATTTCCATGAAGTTGATGAAATAGATCATACTGGCTAACATAGTAAGTATTAATGAAATAGTAATGAATATTACCTACCTTTAGACTCACTCTGATAGTTTGTTATGAAGCACCTGGCAGCATACAGAGCACAGAAGTGCTCAAAAAATGGGTACTAGTATTCATTAACTAGATAAGTAGTATAGCATCAAAAATATTAGTTGTATTTGAGTGTCCACATGCTAAAAATTAGGTCAGTACAATTTCCTCAGTTACTCCTCATTGGCAAATTAAAAAGTTGGGCATCTGCCATCTAAGCACTGAAGCTGCGTCACTGGCATTATATAGGGAGAGAGGTTACGTCAGCTTCAAGGAAATTAGTGTTCATCATTAATTGCTTCGCCTTACAAAACCATATAGGTTTTCACTCCAGTGACTTTTTAACTATATATTTCTCCAATTTTGAATTCAATGCCCTCCTCTGTAAAAAAGAAAGTAATACCTACTTCATAAGCACTTTATGAGGATCCAATGAGATCATGTTTGTCAGCAACATATAACTGTAAAGCTTTGGTATTATTATTGTCATTGTTACCCATTCCCTTCAGACCACACACTCACTTTATGCTTTGAAATCACGTCAGCATGGGGCCCTTTTCACTGTCCATGAAGCAATGTGCTTGGAAGCTCTGAGTGGGCAGATTAAGCCGGACATCTATGTGTCCCTGCTGATGCCTTGAGCTCTCTGTCATGTGTCAGCTGGGAATAAGTTACGTGAATGTTCCATCCATAAGGCTCTGCAAGGATTCAATATAAAAGACGCTGTGTGATGACATAAGGACATTTTTATTTTACTTATTTTATTTTACTTGTCCTCGGAATTCCTGGGAAACATTACAAGATCTGACTTGATTGTACAATGCGAGAGACCATGCCGACGGTGCCGCCACCATTTCCACGGTGTTTATGCAGAAACACATTAACAAAAGCATGTGTGTGTGTAATTCAGAGGGCTGAGCACCAAGGCCATTAGGGGTGATTCAGAAATCAAACAGTCATGAGCCCTTTGAGGCTGGGATTTTACGATAGATTTGTATGAATTGATTGTTTGTCTGTTTGCTTTCTATTTATTTATTTATTTATTTTTTTCAAGAATACTTGAAGTGTTTTCTGCTTCTGCCTTCAAGGTAGAATTGCCAGATTTGACAAATAAAAATACAGGGCACATAATTAAATTTGAATTTCAGATAAACAATAAATGTTTTTTTAGTGTTTTGGAAGAGTTGAACCCTGATTTTTGTTTTAATTCAAAACAAATAATTTCCTACAGCTGTTTTGTGGGAAGAGGACTGACATAATTTAAGTCAGCAGCAAACCTAACTTTCTACATTGATTTTTTTTTCTTAATGTATCCTGCAACTAGAAGGAACTGAATGTTTTTATTTTTTTACTTTGTTTTTTTAAAAGATTTTATTTACTTATTTTTAGACAGAGTGGAAGGGAGGGAGAAAGAGAGGGAGAGAAACATCAGTGTGTGGTTGCCTCTCATGAACCCCCCACCGGGACCTGGCCTGAAACCCAGGCATGTGCCCTGACTGGGAATCGAACATGCGATCCTTTGCTTTGCAGCGCAGTGCTCAATCCACCGGGTCACACCAGCCAGGACTGAATGTTTTTAAATATGAGAGTCATATAATCAGAACTTCACTTTAGGATGAAACTTCTAACATATAATGTATACCACAGATAGGGGTTAGCAAAACCAGTTAAAATTTAGTAGTTCAGGGAAGAAGAGAGGTTTAAAACTCAGAGACAGAAATGCAAGTAGAAAAGAAGGAAACAGTGTGTGGAAGACATTGGGGTGGTGAGCCTACGTGACCAGGCATTAATTAAATGAGGAGGAAAAGAAAAAATTAAATGTCAAACATATATTCTTTTAAGTTTATAAGAATATTAATCTCACTAGAGGAAAATAGGGAAATCAGGAGAAAAGGCTGATTTTGAGGGTGAAGGTTATAAAGTATCTTTGGGACTTACAGAATTATAAATGTTCTATTAATTAAGCATATCAAAAGTGAAGTCATTCAAGTCTGTACGGGAATTGAGAATGTATTAAAGTCACCTTCCAAAAAATTAGAAAATAAATGCACATGTAGATACATACACAGAGGTTTAAACATAAAGGAAAAATTGTATTATCTCTCTGGCATGACAAGTTCTGATTATAATTGAACTCACCTAATTAATCCTCCTTCCAAGAAGAAAACAGCTATCATTGGCATTGCTCCTGACTCGAGGTCCTGCACTGTTCTATATGCTGGGGATACAGACGTGCAGACCCACGGGGCTCCTGCTCTCACAGAGAAGAGCAGGTGCACCAAAGACATGAGTAGATGCATAAATATGGTGCATCATTCCACAGGAAGATGAGTGCTATGATGAAAAATAAAGCAGGATAAGTGTTAGAGAATGACTAAGTTTCTAGGATTCTGTCTCAGAAGAGATCAAGGAAGGTTTCTCTTGAGAAGTAACATTTGAACAAGGACCTATATGAAATAAAGAAAAGAATCTGGTGGAAACACAGCCCAGATAGAAGTGGTACCCACAGTAAAGTCCCTCACAAGCTTTAGGCTTGGGTGTGGGTTTTGTTTTTGACCCAATGATACAGGAGTGGATGTGATGAAATCACCTATGTCCAGAAGTTCTGAATGTTCTTGTGTGGTTCAGCTTGGTCTCTAGCATTCCTGTCTTCTGTCATCATAAAAATATGGCCTGGGTGGTTGCAACTCCCAGAGCAAGAGTCCCATGGGGCACATCTCAACCTGACCCACAGCCTGAAGCAGACCTGCCCCCAACCAACCCACAAAGCCGTGAGCAAGAAAAATGTTTTCATTTTAAACCACTGAGATTTTGGAAGGTGGGAGTTAGGCAGCATTAGTGCAGTAGACACGTGACTGATACAACAGAAATGAGCTTGAATGCTTGTGGGACAAGAGAAGTCCAGAATGGTTAGAACAGAGTACATGGCAGGAAGAGAATACTCAGACACAAGGTCAGAGAGCAAAGACATAGGCCTCATGGGCCACTCGAAGCAGTTGAAGTTTAAAATGTCTTTCTAATATGGTTGGTAGTAGTTTAAGATTACGTTTTTAAAAGATCCTTTGGGATGCTGTATGAGGAATAGAATTAAAGAAGACAAGAGTAGGGAGGACTGTCATTAAGAGATATTTTGAGTTGTATAGGCATGAGGTGAAGGTGAGTTGACTCAGAGTGTGGCTGTGGAGAGGGCGACAAGTGATTCCATTTGACACATATTTGAAGGTTGAGCTGGAAGGTCTTGATGTTTTTGAGGTGGGGTCGCAGTCAAGAGACACGGAGGGCAATTTCCTAGAATTTGGGCCCAAATAACTCCCTAGAATGTTTCCAGCACTGCTGTTTGCTCTACAGGAGACAAATGAAACATAAGACATGCTTCCCATATACTGAAGCCTTAAAAATAACATGTCAATTTCAAATTAAAAGAGCCTTTGCTTTAGGATCAAATAAAATTGAAATCTTATAGTAAATATTAAAGATTTCAAGAAACGTGATACATAAAAAATAGCACTGTTTATATATACAGTACACACACAGATTTGTCTATCAGCACTCACACACGCATGCACACACACACACACACACACACACACAAGTTCAACCATGATTTATAGCTGCCTTAAACAGTACAGATGCTCTGAGTCCTATGTGAGCTCCTGGTGACTCTAATTTGAATTAGGATGTTAGTAGCAAGAACTAAAATAGTAGCAAGGACAAGTGGGAAAGACTTTACATAGAATTTGCTGATGTGGCTATCTGAACGAAAAGGTTTCTAGTGTGGCTAACTGGGAAAAGTTCTACTCTACACACAGGAGAGTGAGAGGCAGGGTTGAGGAGAGAGGTAATGCTGGGTTTTACAAGTGTCATGTTCACGGTGACTGACTGCAGGATATTCTGTGGAAATGCACAGCAGTGCCTGGAAAGGACTGGCACTGCTGGTGATTATTATTATTATAATAGCTTCTGAGCATGTATGTATTATCTTATTTGACCCACATAAACCCCCTGAAACTCAGATCCCAGTGAGGAAACTCTGGCTGGGGAGTCACACAGCTTCTCAAGAGGCAGAGCCATCCTATCTGATTCCAGATCAGATACTTTGTTATGGAGGCCAGAGGGGGCAGAGCATTTTATGTATTAAATATGCCTTGGGCCTCTTCCTTAGTCACACTTAGACTGGTTTCATCAGCTCTGCTGCAAGGTATCTGCTTCTGGTCTGTATTTTCTCTCCATCCAGGCTTTTAAACTCCTGGAGAAGTCTCATATGCGTATTCCTCTCCCTCAATGCTCAGCCCAGTACTGGACGCATTCATTCACACAACAAATTTTCTCAGGCACCACCAATGGACCAGGCACTGTGCCAGGAGAGGAGCAGATCCAAAGGACATCTTAGGCTTTTCACCCCTGAGGAGACACTGTAGTACAAAAGACGGAGATGTGAGCTCATTGTTATAGGGCAGGGGGATGACTGCTGTAATAACAGGTGAAGCCCTTTGATCTTCACTAGGCTCTTAGAAAAGCAAGAGATGCTTTTGCTCTCTTTGACCAGATACTGGAGAAGGGTATTAATTTCTGACAACGGCCATTATATAGTCTGGATGGCTACAAACTGGGTGGCTTAAAACAACTCATTTATTCTCTCACCACGCAATGGGCCAGAAGCCTGAAACCAAGGTGCCAGCCAGGCCTCCCAAGATGCTAACTGAAGATCCTTCCTTGCTTCTTTCATCTCTGTGGCTCTGGGAGTTTCTTAGCTTGTGGCAATGCAACTCTAATCTCTGCCTCCCTCTGCACACAGCCTTCTCTGCATGTGCCTCTCTGCATCCTCTAAGGAGAGGACACAAGGACATTAGTCAATCCAGGATGATTTCTCCTGCAGATCCTTCACTGATTACATCTACAAAGACCCTATTTCCAAATAATGTCACACATTCTGAGCTTCTAAGGTTCACATCCTGAGAAAAATGAACGGTCTCCCTCTGACAGACCGACTCTGTCTATAAGTGACAACTCTGGCTACCAGTGACAGAAACCCAACTTGAGCTAACCTGGACAAAACGGGGAGATTGGGGCTCACGTAAGCAGAAAGGGAAGCAGTATGATAAAGCAGGCCTCCGATACTGCCAGTCCATTTCTCCCTCTTTGTTCCCCATTCACCCTGGTCTACCTCTATGTCAGCTTCATTCTCTGCACCTGTAGAATGGCCTCTCCCCAAGGGTGGACACAGGGCCACTGACATGGTCAGAAAAGAAAGAGGCATGTGGTCCAGCTCTGGAGCAGAAAATCCCAGGGAAGAACTGAATGCGCTGGCTTTCCCCAGAAAAAGTGAGCTGTGCTATAGAAATCATAAAGAAAAAGCATGTTGCCCTCAGCCAAAAAGAATAGAAAAGGCTGAGACCATTGCAAACTAAAAAGTCACACAGAAATTGTATGTCTTAGACTTATTGATAACTATTTATAAAAATGACTGTAATTTTTCTAACAAAATCTAAGAAAAAGAAGATCAAAAATATGAACAGTAAAAAGACAGCAAACTCACAGGTATTAACAACCACACCTAAAACAAAAGCCAACTAAGCAAACCACTACAACAGGAGCAGAAACATAGAAATGGAGATCACATGGAGGGTTAGCAATAGGGGAGTGGGAGGAGGAGAGAGGGGGACAAGGTACAGAGAACAAGTAGCATAGATAATAGGTAGAAAATAGACAGGGGGAGGGCAAGATTAGTGTGGGAAATGTAGAAGCTAAAGAACTTATGACATATGGACATGAACTAAAGGGGGAATGTGGGTGGGAGGGGGTGTGCAGGGTGGAGGGGAATGAAGGGGGGAAAATGGGACAACTGTAATAGCATAATCAATAAAATATATTTAAAAACAATTTAAAGCACTAATGAAAAGCAAAGGGAACAATTAACTTAGGGAAAATACGAGCTAGTCATTTATCTTGAAGTCAAGCGTGGAGTAGAACCTCTCTGCTTGGTAACTACAGATCATCTCAAGTATTGTATTTCAACTTCCTATGTAGGATGTGAATATTATAGGAGTTGCCAAACGTTTAAGGTCATGAACTAGTTAGTAAATACAGGCCTGAGCAAAAGTAAGTTTACAGTTGTGAGTGTGTAAAACACAGAGTTTATCCGTGTATTATATTTATTAACTATTGTATGATCTATTTGTATTGTAACTGTAAATCTACTTTTGCCTACCACTATACTTCAGGCTTTGCAATTAAGAGGCAAAATTAAGAATATTATGTAGATATTTAGATAATTATTTTTAAAATACAATCATTTAAAGTTGTAAAAAAGAAAAGATTAGCTCCCAGATGGCATAAATTCAGGGCACAACTCGAATCTGCCCTTCAGGCAGTCTGAGTCCAACCCCCGGTGCAGGCCCTCAGACGGCAGCAGTGCTTCGGAGTCTACCATTTAAGCTTAACCTCGGTTTCTTTAAACTCATAATAAAATACCTTTAGAGACGGTTGGGATGATAGCAGTCATCTGGTTTGATTTTTCCATTCACCCATAACAAAATGGCCCAGGGCTATGCAGTGACCTGCTCATGGTCCTTCAGCTCTCCTCTGTAGCAGAACCCAAATAGGAACCCCGTTCTTTTAACTCCTGATTTGTGACCTGTCCCTTAATGCCAAGGTGCATCTTACAGGTGAATTCTTCTCAAATGACCCAAATCAAATTTCTCAAGTTTAAGTGCACAAGCATGCCTACCAAAGTTGGGGCTGATCACATACTTGGTCCCAATGCAAAGACTGATGGGAATGACATGGTAAACTTGAGCAAAGAAATGAGACCGCTCAGGGAGGGGGTTGTTCCGGTTCTGAAGCGCACTCTCTCAAGTCTCCAGGGCGCTGAGTGCTACCCGAGGCCACCCTGACCTCCCCATCACCACAGAAAGGCAGCAAAAATGCCAGAAACAAGGACAACAATTAGTGTTTTTGAATATTTAATCTGAGCCACTTTTGTCCAGTTTTATAAGCATTCACTCATTATTTAGGATTCCAAAAAGTTAAGTAAAAACTTCTTCCTAGGTTTTCTTTTTTTTAATCACACATCATTAGGAGATATATATAGGCTGAACATGTTAGTGCACATTGCATGACCCAATTCGTTTGTCATTATTGAGGCTGGTTTGTAAAGCTTATAATTTATGGCTCTGACATGCCACAATAAATTAAAACAGGGTGGGTGTCCAACATAGCTCACAGGAATGACGCTCCACTCATGAAACACAGTTCTCAAAGGTGGAAAGCAGCCAGCCTGCCATGTAAGACTTTATGTGTGATAACTTTTTGTGTTCCTTGGCATGCGACACATTCTTTTCACAACACAGACACCTCTCCCACCCTCACTAGTGGATAATTATTGTCTGTTGTGAATTTTCACAGCATTTCATCAAAACCCCACACCTGGTACCAGGGATGCTTACAGTGAGACCACCATGGAAACAGAACACATGGCTAAACCAATTTTGCAAATGGGAGCCTGTTTATTGCCAGAAAACACAGGAAATGAAAAGGTTTATTTTAAACAATGAATAGAGGAAAGGACAGTTTACAGTATCTAAAGAAACAGACAAAAGTTTTCTAATGACAACCAAAAAAAATACAAGATCCTATGTCAGCTGCCTAAATTCCTCTCCAGCCCTCCCTTCAGTCAATTCAAACTATATTCTGTTCCCCTTTCTTCTCTTAGGATTTCCAGCCTTTGTCCCTTTAGCCAAGCTACCCTCAGGACTTGGAACTCCCCTTCCCTCTCCTGATACCTCAGTCAGTTGTTCTTAATTTCTTTCTGGCCAGAGACAACATACTCTTCATGGATGACAGTAGCTCACGTTAGCAGTGTGAAGCCATGGGGACATATTTCCGAAGAGCCATGTGGCATTTGACAAAGCGCCTTAGATTCAGGTAAGGGGCATGCAAGCTCCCAACTGAGAACTGAATTGTCAACCCATAGTCATTGGTGCCAATCCAAACATCAACAGGAACCCCCAATTTGGGGTGTGGTGAAGAAGGAAACTTATTTAGTGATAACAACTTGACAGTGGTGCTGCATGGCTGTGGAAAGAGCATGGCTGTGAGGCTGCCCAGGGCAGGTCAGCTCTGTGATGGTCCACTCTGCTCTTCCCTGACTTTGTGCTGGTCTGCACTGCTCCACGCACGTTGGTGTTTCCCATTCTGCTCCCGCAAGACATCTTTGCTCTTTCAGCTCCAGCCAGGGAAACACGGTCTTCAACCTTAGGTGGAAAGAGGACTCCCCCAGGCACAGGGGAGCTGGCTTATATAGACAGAAATCCCCTCTCCTGGTCCCTGATTGGTCAGAATAGAGTTGCTATGATTGGTCAGAGCTGCACAACTCAATTGGATGAGGCACAGTCCTAGCAGTCCTAGCAGTTGTAATGGGACTCCAGGAAACCTTTATAAGGGCAGGCTGAGACAGCAGAAAGAGGGCAGAGAGGCGGTTCAGTGAGGGGGCGGGCAGGTTAACACAGGCTTCTCCTTGAAGTGCAGTTCGTGTGTGAGGGGCCCCTGTGCCAGAAATGGCTGCTAGACTCTGCTTTTTCTTTTTCTTTTTCTGTTTTCTTTTCTTCTTTTTCTTTTCTCTCTTTCTTTCTTTCTGTCTTTTTTTTTTTTTCTTCCAATGGCCAGTTAGCCATCAGGAGATTTTCTTAGTCCTCAGGCTTCACAGAATCATTAGTCTATGGCACTGGTTCTAAACTCTGGCTACACAAAAGGACAACATGAAAAGTTTTTAAAAGATCTCATGCCCAGACCCAATCCCAGATCAATTAAATCAGGATCTCTGGAGGTAGTACAAGGGTACTGCTAGGTTTTAAAAGCCCCATGGGTGATTCTATCAGTTTTGAGAACTACTGGCATAAATTCTTAATTTTAACATGCCCCCTCAAGGCCTCAGCTTTCTTAAATCCCCAAGTGGAACATCAATAAATACTACTCTACATTTCTTTCTGAGGCCTATCTGGGGTCAGGTGTGTTGCAGAATTCAGAATTTTGGAGGAATATCCAGTGTGTGTGTGTGAGAGAGAGAGAAAAAATATATAATAGCCTCAGAAGAGTTTGAACCAACACCCTATAATCAAACACGCTGACATTCCAAAGTGAAACAAACATCCACACAAAGTTATATAAATAGACTATAAATAGCCTTATCTTAGTCTAAGTCAGGTTTTGTTCCCAAATAAATTAAACTTTCTTCCATTTTCAGAGTTTTGACATTTTTGGAATCATGGAATTATAATCCTGAGTTTATCAAGTAGCTCCCTTTCCCAAAGTGCATACACTAATCACAAAGGTTAACAAGATTTGGACCCTCCTTGACAAGTAAATAATAGATCTGATTGGGGGACTAGGATAAGAGGGATGTAAATAGCTAATTATAGTCAGGTCAACCTTTCTCAGAGCATGCTTAGTACAGTGGCTCTCAATACTGGCTGCACATAAAAATACCCAGAAACTTATAAAAATATTGTCACAACCATATTCTACAAATAATTAAATTGAATTTGGGAGCCTATTCATATTTTAGGCATAAGTAGTAAATTCAAAAATAATTGTGAATAAGAAAATACCATTGGGAGAAAGCAAGCTTTAATGGCTAAATATAAGTAAAAATGGTTTTGAAATGTGTGCTCTTGAAACAGTAGTTTGAATGGTTGGGAAAAGACCCAGGATATAGGCGGAGACTGTGAGAGGTATAAAGTAATGAAGAAACACAGTTCAAAAGGAGAAATTTGGTTTCACTAAAAAAAAAGAATTGATGTACTTTTCTTTCAACCAGTTCAGTTGGGGAAATGGACTGGCAGCTAAAGAGTTTGAAAGAAGCTTCTGAACTATTCCCCAGCCTCACCCCATCCCAGCACCAGTAAGACAGCTTCTCTGAATCTTCTTTAACGTGACAACACATCAGTTTTTGAGCTGTGAGTTAATTCTTTCATTTTGAATTAAATTTTTGCATATTTATGCCTACCTTCCTAACTACATTATAAACTAGAAAACAGAGATTATTTCTTAAAATTCCTTACATTTTCCCCCAATACTTAGCTACTATGCCTTACATAATTTAGATTTTCAGTCATTTGGTTTTATTTTGCACCCAAACCATGTACCTCCTACTGAGGCAGACAAAACTGGAAACTACATAAATCAAAGAAAGTAAGAAACATATGAATGATTGTTTTTCCTGGTCTGAAATTATGAATGTTCACCCTTGACCTAAAAAGTAGAAAAAGAAATGTAAAACTGGAAGGTGAACAGGAGTACTATAAATCACTCAGCTAGGGGAAGGCTAACAGACAGATGGATGAGTTTTTCGAATACTCATTCTCAATCCATGTGACCTATGTTATTCAGTGATTGCAAAAGTAACTGCATAAACAATTCTCAAACAATGGAGGAGAAACCTTAACTAAGTTACTAACAGAAAATTTTAATTAGACAAACTGTTAACAAAGAAGAAACAGCTATTATTAGCACACAAAACAGATAAATGTAAGTGCATATTCATATCAATGAAATGATGCTTTAAAAGAGAAGGTACAAGCACTCTGAGTCCCCCTTCTTTTTTCTAAATCACATGAAAGCTCGTGGTACAGTCAGAAACAGATTGGTGTGCTCTGTGATGTTTACATAGGAGCACATGAAAAAAGTCTGCATAATGGCACAACACTAGTAACAGTGGATATCGTTGGAGAAGGCCTGGAATAGGTAAAGGAATCAGGGCTCAAACAAAAAGCAGACCACTAGAAAAAGTTACATACATTGTAATTATATACATACACATTCCACCAAGAATGTGAATGGCAGACCAGCAACATAAGTATGAGATGCAAAATGGCTGCTGCTTTCTTCTGCCCACCACGTACCACACAAGAATCTGTCTTGTGATCCACCCTGAGCTGAAGCATAATGAAAGCAAACCTGGAAAATGTCCAGCCTCGTCAAGTCAACACATTACAAAGCCACCAAAAGCTCCTACATCCTCATTGTTTTAATGGGGGTGGGTGCAAAGAAAATGTACTTTATTTAAAATGATTTTTTTTATTTTTAAAAGCAATCAGATCTTAACCATTAAAATATGTCACATGAATAAATCAATTATTTACTTTTAAGGCTGCCATGACACTGATAATGTTCAAATCAATTGATTTAGATAAACAATAAGAACCAAAAAAGATATGAAGGCTGGATAGCTGAAAATATCTAAAGGATCAAGTAAATTTCCTCAGCCAAGGGGCAGGTATAATAATGGCACATCCTTATAATTTTCTATAGTTTTACACTCACGTGCATTTTCCAAAGATGCAAAAGTTCTAAAGTTTAATGCCTGACATAACATCTCATTTCCCTTAATTCACCACAAAGACTTTGGTCTCCAGCAAACTGCTCCTCATATTTTCACGATTCCTTTCCAATTAATTCTGCCCTTTTAAGGCATGAACTGCCCAAAATAAATGGAAGTGAAAAATGGCACTCGCCAAAAAGGAGCAAACATATGTCTTCACCAGCCATTTTTTAAATAAAAATCAGCCTTTTTTTGAAAGTTGAAACAAATATTAGCACTTCCAAAAGGCTTCCGTAACTTGTACTTTGGTGAAATGGTGTTGGTATTGTTTTTATGCAGCTCAAATGAATATTAAAACTCCATTAGGGTGGGGCAGCTAAGAAATACAGGTCCAATAGTGAGAAGTTGTGGTATCCTTACCAATCATAAGTATTTTATGTCTTATACATCTGTGTAGCACTGGCTTACTGGCATGAAGAACTTCAAAAATTCAGTTATCCAAGCCATGGGTCAACGCAAAAGTTGGACTTTGCCAACGTTGTAAATGTTGCTCTAATCCAGCGATTTTCAACCGGTGTGCCACAGGATTTTTTAAAACATGCAATTCATGACTTTTTAGTCAGGGGCACTTAACTTCTTCTCCGCTTAGACTGTCAAATAAAAAAAATGACAACAGCCAACACAACAAAATAGCTGTCCAGTGCGAGCGAATCAAAATTATACCCATTTTTTGGTCAGATCAGCAAAAAATATGGCATGTTTTTGGTGTGTCGCAAAATTTTAGTAATTAGTTTATATGTGCCATGAGGTGAAAAAGGTTGAAAATCGCCGCTCTAGTCTTTTACTTTTAAGCCCATTCACCCTCTGGCAGATAGCCGATGAAATCAGGCCACTGGCACCGCACTTATGAAGCCTTAGCCTGGTAACAAGCAACAAAATTTTAAAAAACATCATTTAACTTCACCTTCACAGCAAACCAATGAGGTCATTATCTCTGTTTCAGTAATGAAGGGCAGGGTCAGTAACTTGTCCACGACCTATCTGATTCCAAAGCGCATGTGTTACCACTGTAGTAACCTACCCTCATCGGGATCTGCTCAAGATCACGGTCCGGGGCCCTCCTTGCCTTAACAATAACAGCCATATTTATGGAACACTGACTCAGAACAGGTGTTGGTCTAAATCAGCAACTTTCAACCTTTTTTATCTTGTGGCACATATAAAGTAATGAGTAAAATTCTACAACGCACCAAAATGTTGGTTTTTTTTTTTTTGCCAATCTTACAAAGGAATAATTTTCATTGATTTTATATATATATAATTACCTACCTCTTTTGCTTCAAGGTGACTTTTTAAAAAAACTCAGGACCCTATACTTGTGTATAAGGATTTCTAGTACCCATAATTAACCAATCAGCTATAACCTCATTATGCAATGTGACCAAAAAGGTGCAACTCTATTATTTGACCTATATATTTATAGTTTAAGGCAGGGCATTCACACCTGACATTGCTGTTGGCTGTTGTCATTTTTTTTTTTTTTTTTTTTTTTTTTTTTACAGTCTAAGGGAAAAGAGGCCAGTGCCCTTGACTTAGTCAGTATTGCATGTCTTTAAAATTTTTGCAGCTCATGGATTAAAAATTGCTGGTCTAAATAGTTTATGACACTATGATCACTTAATCTTTACAGTTGTCCCATGAGATAAAAACTACTGTTATCAGCATTATATACAAAAGGAAAGTAAGCCTCAAAAAAGTTCTTTTGGTGAGAAAAGGAGAAAGCGATTAACCCTATAGTGATAAGAGGAGGAAGAACTTGAATCCTGGAGTTGGTTCAATTCCCAATACTGCCACCTTCTACATATTTATTTCAAGTTAAAATAAAACACTCCAAGCCCATGCACTTACCCAACTAGTTCCAAACTACATTGTTTGACCTTCATCTCATTACACTGACTGTCTCACTCTTTTGGCTCTCTCCAATTTGGGGGTCTGCTCTTACCTTTGACTTACCAAATATGGTTTCTCTACTTGACCCATCATGCACCCTGAGAGCTTTGACTAACCGTCAGCCTCCAGCTCAGACTCTCCTTGTGACCTTCTGCACTCTACTCCACATCAGAACTCAAGGACCTGAATCCAGGCCCTGGTTCTCAGTCCAGACAGACTCCCCTTGGTTTGCAGAGTCATGTTCCCCAGTGAGAGAAAGGTAGACAAAATACTAATGTGGGTTGCTGAATTACTGAGCATCAAAGAGAGAAAGCAAAGTTTCCTATAAAATATTTTAATACTGTTAATGTAGTGACAAACATTAAAAGGAGCTTGTAAGATAAAATGCACCCTACGACTTCCAAAAGGATGGTAAAAATGGCCAAAAATATTCATGATTTGAGTCCTCAAGAATGAGTACAATGAGTTCATGTATATTTCTTTATACTTTATAACAAAACAAAAATCAATTAAATATATTAAATTTAAAAATTTAACTTATATTTATATTAAACTCATTTATTTAACTTATATTTAATATGCTAACTATACTAAATGACATTGATTGTCTTAACAAAAAAGACAATGTATGTCAAGTTGAAACATCATTAATTTTATATTCTTGTTATTTTTTAAAATGCATATAGTATTTCATATCAGTTATATATTGCTTAATATTAGAAACACTGTTGCCATGTCTGATCATGTATGAGAACTATTATTCTATTTTATATTATAATATTCTACGAACATCTTGTGTTTACACTGGTATGTTCAGCAAAGAGAAGAACATAAAACTGAGGCTTCCCAACGTCCAGGTAGTCTTGCACTTGACCATTGAAACACTTTGAACAGCACACCTCAGTTTTTAAGAAAATGCAGGCTACTTGTTTGAAGGATTTCATTTGTTTATTTAAATCAGTTTGAATGCTCTGTATGTAAAGCTTCTCTCCTTCACACACAAATATATAAAATATACATTTGTGCAGTATGAGCGTTTGACCAAAAGTAAACATAATCTCACAAACGTGTTGCAGGTTTACCACATCAGACAACAGAGATAAGCAGGGGTAAATCAACGGTCACCACATTCCTCTGCGGATTCATTTGTAAGTCCCAGGTGTGGGCCAACCTCAGGGCTCCGCGTGGAGCTTCTTAGAAATCTCGACTCACTCTTTTCTTAAGTAGATTATCTCAAAATAATACGAACAGCCAAGAAAATGTATTTTGTTTATTCCTTACACATATAAGTACATTTCAGGAAAAACATTTCCAGAACCTTCCCTCTTTGACCCCACCCCTCCCAGCAGAGCAATTCATAATATCTCACAGAGCACTGTAATTCTTAGGTGGTATGAGCAGTCTGGGAAATTCTAACTTAAAATATTATTATTCAATAGTAGCTTATGTGCATTCAAACTTCTAGAGTAGTTGCCTTAACCCAATGACCTGAAAGATTTCTTGACCAGAATGCCAGCCACCAAAGCAGAGCAGGGACTATTCAGCTGTTGTTGTTAATCCAATCAAAGCCATTTTCATCCTTGGAGCTTGCTATTGGGAATCTGAAGTGAAGCCGTGAATACAGTGATAGGCAATTTGTTAAGGGGAAGGATTCTGAGCTTGAGTTAGACAATCTAAGGTTCAAATTCCTGTCACCTTTGGCAAGGTATGTTCCCTCTTTGCTACTGATCATCCATAGAACATGCATAATAATAACATACTTGTGTATTTTAATAAATATTGTATGTACCAACTACGTACCACGCTCTGTTCTAGGTAATAAAGACATAACTTAGGAAAAGATAGGTCAAGTCTCTTAAGGGGCTTACAACTTAGAAATGAGAAGATACACAATTTAAAAAAAAAAAAACATAAACTAAAAAGATAATGTACTATGAGGATAATAAAACTAGTTAATGGAAGAAAGCCATGCTATCAGTTATAGTAACCACTAGACCTGTGAGGCTATTTAAGTTGAAATGGACTGAAATTAAATACAACTAAAATTTAGTTCCTCAGTTACAGTAGCCACATTGCAAGTCCTCTATAGCCACATGTGACTAGTGGCTACCATATTGAACAGTTCAGATACAGAATTTCTCCATCATTACAGAAAGTCCTATTGGATAGCTCTGTTTACTCAAGTGACAAGGAGAGAAGTTGGCACTAGAGACTAGATGTATTAATATACAGAACCAACTGTGAATTGAGAAAATAAAACTGTAGTAGGGACCCAATAAATTGGGGCTGTTATTATGTTAACATATCTATCTTATTACATTATTTTCTTTTTTTTTTCTACTTTATCTCTTGATTTACAAAGCCTGGGAATAGACTCATTTAAATGCAGCTTGTTTTTTTGTTTGTTTATTTTGTTTTACTTCTAAATGATGGACTACTAATACTTGAAAGTTTTGGTTAATAATTTAGGCTTAATACACTTAAGTAAAAGATAATTTTTTCTGCACAATTCCTTGATCAAAAAAAGGAAAAATTTCTTCCTAAAATTTTGATGAATGATAAACCTCAGCAAGCAGCCAAGTGCATTAAGCAGAAAGGATAGTGGGAGCAATCTCTTAAGGGTTAAAATTTCATTTGAAGTCAGAACACATGAGAATTAGGAAAGGTCTAACTTGGAAAAACAAATTCTTCTGTTCTTGATTTTCTGTAACTCTGGCCCTGGAATACTCCATCCACCATGTCTTAAAGATCTTTATGATAATAGAACTTGATCTTGTATCATATTTCCAAAAAGTAATGTGTGAAGTGAGTCTTATCTCCTAGGGAATGTTATTTTGGAAATGTTTTACACAGATCAAAGAAAATCAAACAGTCATTGGGTATTTATTTAATTCTTAAAACATGACTAGCATAAGAACTACTCAGTAAAACAACTAAAACATTTTTAATATTCATTTAACCATACTTTGCTTGGCACATTCATTTTGAAAGTCTAGTAAGATAACAGTCAGATGAATTATTAAGTCAATTTATCTTTGCACACTTATTTAAGAAGCACACACAAGTGAAAGTACACCAGTCAGATTTCATTTTTATTTCATTGAAAATAACTAAGCAGCAACATTGACTATGCCCCAGCCAGGAACTGAGCAGAATTAATACAGTGAATGATCCACAGGGAGATATATTTACAGCCAGAGCTAGAGAATTAGTTGAATTCCTATCTGTCATTCTAGCAGCAAGAGTATTGATACCTCTAAGTGTGAAAATCATAAACTCATCTAACATCCATCAAAGTTTTGTTGACCAAATGGCTAAATCAAAAAGAGGTTAACCATCTCATGAGGAGAACTGAGAAGTGTTATTTAAACAAGCAGGGAGCTCTAAAAAGGATTTTCTTCTTTTTGGACTTGTTACCCTATGCTTTTAGGGCAGACAAAATCAACATGTTAACTATGTATGTGGAAATCAGGTCTAAGCATATTAAGCAAACAAATTGAAATGTAAAGTCCCATGAGAGGACCACCTCTGTTGGTTTGGCTACCACACAACTGCTCCCAGGACCCAAAGGTGGCTGCTCGTAGCTCTGTTTAAGAAAACCTGTGAGATCCTTGCAACTTTCTCTTTTTGGACTAATCACCCAGTGAAGCAAGCAAAGTGGCCTATTTATGCCTTTTCATTGTACCAAGAAAAACCTCATAGCTACACATCAAACATGTATGAAATAGAGCTCTGGTTGTCACACTTGCTGCACAGAGATTGGGATTGCGTCTTGGTCCACAGCCCACCAACAACTCTTGGAAACAACATATAAGCCCTAGAACAAATTAATGAGTCTTTAGGGTTATGCAAAAAATAACATGCTTTTTGTCTCAGCCACAAAACCCATCTGCAAACTTGAAGTGGCAGCTGCATGCTGCAGCGAGCCTCCTGGGTTATTACTGATCTCAACAGCGAAGCAATTGTTCATAGCCTTTTGCACCCATACCCTATAGAAGCATGTTTACTTGACAAGGTTCATGAGAGCTTAAAGAACTTGCTACTCAGAAAAAACTTGGTGCTGATACCCTACTACACCCGTAACCATATACTCACATATATAATATTGGTGATGATTTTTTTCTTTCTGGTTCCAAAAATATTACATGTCTTATGCCTTTGAAAGGAGAAAACACAGAGAAAACCAAAACCAGAATCAGGAGGTTTTTTCATTGGTTCTGTTCACTTTGTAATATGTGACAAACAATTTCCCATATCATTAAATGTTCCTCTAAAGTGCATGGTCTAATGGAACAGTCTAATTTTAACAATTCTTATTTTGGAACATTTGGGTTAGTTCCAAATTTACTATTATAAATTACACTTTGAGGAACACGCTTATATATAAATCTGTCTACATGTATTTCTTTGAGATACATTATTAAATGTGGTAATGCTGGGTCAAAATAATTTAGGTATTTTTAAAGACTTTGATAAATATGGTCAAATTCAGACTGCCATTCTGATTTATGTAGAAAAGGAAATGAAAATAAATAATTCTATGGAGAATTTACTAGCGAGAGTTTAGCACAAAATGGCCACACATTTGCTTTGATAAATTCCTCACTGTGAGGGCACTTGGTTGATATTCTTGACCACCAGGTGTCAGTCTAAAACAGAGCAAACTGAACTAGACCCAGATGGGGTAAAGTGAAAGCCACTCTTAGTCTCATACACTTGGCTATCTTGTGTTTTCTTCAGGTTGCTTGGGAGATTGGGCCTTATCAAATAAACAAACGAATGAATATTGTCAATTAGACCAAGCACAAGGACACTGGAGGACCGGGTCTTTCGTGGACCTCAGGTTTAGGCCTACTAATCTGTTTTGCTTATATTTTTGTAAAATCTACTCATACTGGCCTCACAGCTGAATCTTTTCAATATCAAAGGTATTGGTTTCCTTGGAAGCAGCCAAACGTTTTATGCCAATGAACAACTAGCTCACAATGAGACAAAGTCTCCTGGGATAAAGATGCCTTTGAGTTTTTCTACTTAGCGTCAGCAAACAAGGAAGAGTGGCCACTATGAGACAACCCTCCACGTTGACTGTGGAGAGTCATCATTATTTCTTCTGACTTTGTGGGTGCTTCCTTGCTTCTTTTGCTCCACACTACAATGCATTTGGAGTTACCAAAGATACGGTAGATGCTTGGCACAGACAGAAAGCTTCTCTGCAGGTAACACAGTGATGCCACAGCTGGTACCAGTCAACTGTGCTTAGAGATAATAGTTAATGTACTAGTGCAGCTGTCTGAGCAAAAGATGCAGAAAAAGAAAAACCACAACAGTGCCTCACACTTGTGCCAATACTATTTAAATTAACTTTAGTCTAGAGGCTTTAGTCTAAAATACGCTAAGGAAATTGAAAGGATTTATTATCAATGTGGGTCCTTTTATCATAAAAAACATCAAAAATATGCACAAAGAATCAGTGGTCCATAATTTGAGGATAAAGACACTAAAATCTATTGAGTAATAAACCCTTCATATATGGAAAAGAGGGGTTAAAAATAGGGAAAAGGGAAAATCTTGAATATATATTCAAGCAATTACATTGTACAAAATGAGATATGCATTAAACTCAAGTATTTTAGTTGACATTTGGGTAATGAATTTTTTTCTGCCATTTCTGCAGGTGGCAAAAAAAATAAGTGCATCATCCATTACCCTACATTTATAGAAATTCAGTGAGTGTCCTGTTAAAGGAAAATTTCACCTCACTAACTAGGTCACATGTAGCTCAGTTCAGAGAAGAAGTGACAAACTGGGCTCCATCTACAAGAGAGAGAAAAGAATCATAGAGTCTCGAAAGCACATCCTCTAAAGCAAATAATGATTTTCCCTGAAGAAAAAATTTCGGTAACAATGTGATAGTTCTCTTCAAATATTGAATGATTGCCTTTTAAGAAAGGCAATGGAATCTATCACATCCTCTCAAGTTCGCAGAACTAGGATCAATAAGTGAGAGTCACAGGGAGATTGATTTAGAGACAAAGTTAGAGCTCACAGCTCTATAGTCTGTGCGGTACAAGTGGGTGTTGGTAAAAGAATGAGGTGGGGCCACACGCCTCATTCAATTCACCTTTATCTTTGCACCAAGACGCCAGCTGCGTAGCAAGCCCTGCAACTACAGTATGAACAGCCCAGAGGGGACATCATGATAGCAGTTCCTCAAATGGGTGCCTTCGGTTTGTGAAGCCTTGCACATTCCCACAGGGAGTACTGCTTCTGCTTCCCTCAAAGGCACACTGTGCTAAGGCCATGTTAAAAAATTACCATGAGATCCGACCAACAACGGAAGGACTGCGTGGGTGCAATGAGCTCATGAAAGTCTTTAACAGCCTGAACAATCATTTTGGCAAGAATGTTATCCAGTTCAGGAACCCAGAAGGAAACTGATCCCTGAAAAACTTCCCAACTCTAAGATATAATTCCTTTAAAAACAAACAAACAAAAAAAAAAAAAACAGTAAATAAGCTATTGCATCCAAGAGGAGAGTTTTACAATGAAGTTTTAAAGAAACAACTGTTGTCAGAGTACCATTAGTCCATTGGTTTACATACAGGTATCCGATCCACAAGCCTTAGTAAGCAGGCTTTTGGGGTGAAGAAGAGGATAGGGGATTCATGCAGCTTTGATGAATGAGGAAGGAAGGACCACGCCCAAGTCAAGTAGAATCAGGATTTAAGAATCCAGAATGGAAGAGGAGACCAAGCCATCTCCACATGTGACTTTTTGGAACACTGGGAAAAGCCTAATGTAAGGAAAGGACCTCTTTAAACCACTGTCGGATGCCTAAATTTCAATAATAGAAGCTTTAAAAAAGAGAACCACATTCTTCATGCTGAAACTTTCTTTTTTCACTTTTTTTTTTGTCATGATTGTGCACTTTTCTGGTTCTCCAACAGCTATTCTTAATCTCTTTCCTAAGCTCCTGTTTCACCGGTCATTCCTTGACACTGGTGTCCTACTCCATTCCTCTTCTTCCTCCCCACGCAATCCCTGGTAAACAAAACTGATCTCAGGTTGTTTCTTCCCTTTGAATCGCAGTAACTTCTTAAAAATAAGTCTCCAGGCTAGACCGGTAGAAACAGATGTCTGCTAAACTCCTCCCCTGTCGTGTCCCACAGGCATGCAAAACTCAGCAGGCCCATTCAGGAAAGCACCTCCTACCTCAGCCCTCCACTGTCAGTCCTGTGCCTCTTTCTGCAGTCACTATGTCCATTAAGGGCACCATATTCAGCCAACTGCTCAAACCAGAAACACAGCTATATTCTAATTTCCCTCCATCTTTATCATGTACGATACTCATAATCACCAAGTTCTAGCAATTCTGTTTTCTAATCTATCATACCCTCTTTACCTCTATCCTGCTACCACTGTATTATCTCAAACCTCATAGCTTCTAGCCTGCACTGTATGACAACATCCCTAGTTGCAGTGATTTTAAAATGTGCTCACGATTTCTTCACACTCCTCCTTCCAACACATAAAGCCCAATTACACTGCCTTCAAATAGAGACTGGACTTGGCGAGTCATTTCTAATGAAAACAATGGAAGTGACAGTGTGTGACCAGGTCATTAAAGCCTCATTACTCTTTAGGAATCATGTCTGTTAGGTCCCTGGTTCTAGAGGAAGTCCATTGGCATGACATGAAGGTCCTCAAGCTTATCCTACAGACTGGTTGGTCCATGAGGCACAGAACTGAAACCTCTGGCCAGTGGTAGGCAGAGACCTGAGGCCTCCTGACAGAGACCACACAAGTCTTATCAGCATTAGCTCCTCCAGCCCCTGCCAAGGTTTCAGGCAACCACAGGCCCAGTCATGTTTTCACTGCAATCTCAAGAAAAACTGAACTTGACTCACCCAGTTACACTGCCCATGAATTTCTCTGATCCACAAAAACTACGTTTTGAGGGGTAATTTGCTACAATGCAACTGACAGTAAATACATGATCTATCTCCTTAACACATCTCAGATTCATCCACTTTTCTCTGTCCAAACAGACAGTCCCCTGGTCAAACCATAATCACCACTAAGGCAGCAGTAAGCCCTCAACTGCTCTCCCCATATTCACTTTGACCCCCTTCATCCAATCCACTAATATTTTAGTGATTATTTCAAAGCATGAATCTGATCTGATCCATTCCCTATTTACACTGAAAGTGGCTCCCCATTCCTCTTCATGTACAGTTTGAAATGTTTAACCAGGTCCCATATGACCTGGCTCTTACTTTCATCTCCAGCCTGCTCAGCTACCACTCTCCAACTGTAGAAGATGCGAGGTGTTTCCTCAGCCATGACTGTACTACTTTGCTAGGGCTGCTATAACAAAGTACCACAGACAGGATGACCTGAACAGCAGAATTTTATTTTCTCACAATTTTGGAGACTAGAAGTCTAAGATCAAGGTGTCAACAAGGTTGTTTTCTGCAAGGTTGTTTTCTCCTGTGGCCACTCTCCTTGGCTTGCAGATGGCTGTCTTCACCTTGTGTCCTCATATGGTCTTTTCTCCATTCATTACTGCCCCTAGTGTATGTCCATATTACCTCTTATCATAAAGATACCAGGCAGATTGGATCAGGGTTCACCCTAACTGCCTCATTTTCCTCAATCACTTCTTTAAATACCTTATCTCCAAATACAGTCACATTCTGAAACACTGGAGGTTGGGGCTTCAACATAAGAATTTGGGAGGGGACGGTAAAAAATTCAGCCCATAATAGTGACCTTCACTTTTACCACCTCCTCTGTTGGAAATGGCTTTGCTATTGAAGTCAGAGAATAAGGACACAGAGTGCATGGTGAGGGGAGAGGATGGCTAGAGGAAGACAGGAGAAGGAACACCAACAGAAAGAGAAATGGAAATTAATAGACCTCAGGTAAATACTGCCTACCTCACAGTTTTGCTAAAAAGAATGTATTTTAGCATAGATAGTTTCTGCCTACCATTGCAGAAAAGGGTGTAAGAAAGAATATCACAATCTCATGGGCAAATGAAAGTTTAGCACATGGAACATACAGGAAGCAGACTTTCCTACCAAGATGTAATCCCAATCCAAGATGGGATTACAGCACAGACCATTAGCCTGAGAAAAGAAACACAAAACGCCACACAAACTATGAAAATACATACTCTCGCGACCGTAGTCAAAGTCAAATTGGTTTTGATGAAGTAAGTCTGCTATAAAGGAGTTAGGAAGATGGAAGAATTTCGCACACTTCCAACAAGGGAATCTAAAGGTAACTGGATGTTACCTAGATTTTGATACACACACACATAAATGTAATTTAGAGGTATTTCTCACCTTTTACAAATTATTAGTATTCTAAAAAGAATAGCTGCTCAGGCATAAACAAAACCCAAATCATTTTATTTACTAATCTTGAGCTACAAACACTACTCAGCTAATGAAAATAAATGTGTGTAAGTATTCTCACTATTAGCAAAGAGTGAAAAGCTTGTCAGTGTAATCTCCCCAACCTTTATTCCAAGCTTTCTCTGCATGGCCTCCCCTGTGCAGTGAGTGTTTTGAAGCATGCAGGGTGTAGTAATGCAGATTTAATTTGATAATTTCCAACTGGCTATCAATTGTACAAAAAGGTGCTACTTCACAGACTCGTTGGAGGTACTTGTAAATCTAGCAGCCATCCGTTTTGCCATTGTCAAACATAAGACTCTAAGCACAGCTGCCTCTTTATGCCCTTCTGGATAGTTCTCACAGTTGCCTCCATCTCCTTATAGTTTTCTGGTTTGAAATTAAATGAAGTCTCTGGGTTATTCTCAGGACTATCAAAGATACAGTGTGAGTTAGGAGGTTAGCGTAAAACTGAATTTAGAATTCCAGAAATGGAACCTTGGCACAACGTGATAAGATCATAAGTGTGCTCATGGATATAGATTTCTGCAGTCAAGATAATAATTACTGAAGTAAAGGATATGAGAAAACTTTGCAGCCAGGCTGGTATGTTATTAAAAGCCATAAACCCTGAAGTCACTCATGATGATGAGTTGAAGACATAACATGGAAAGGCTTAGGCCACAAAGAAAGACCAGGAGTGAGCAGACTTGAGTGACACCAAGGAAGGTACTAAGATCTGAGGGTAGGAGCACCAAGAGAAGAAAGGATTTTGCTTGAGTGATGAAAAGTAATGGTCTAGAAGGACTTATGACAGTCTGACAATTGGTAAAATTTCATTACCACCTCCAGGCTTCATGGTAGATAAAACATGGTAAATAGAATCCATTTAGTTCAAGAAAGCCAGAGTGAAACAGTGACTTTGAACTTGGATAACACACATAAGGTCTGTCCAGAAGGTATCCAGCCATGTAATATGAAAAATAAAGACATTTATTGAAGAAGACAGAAGATACAAGAAACATTGTACAGAGGACAATGACACCTCAGGCCCCTTCAAAGTAAGCACCTCGGGACCTTACATAACTCTTCCAGCATCTCTTCCACTGTTTAAAACACTCTGTGAAATCCTTTGTTGGAATAAGCAGCCCTGTCATATTTTCCTGAATCTCATCAGTGGTCTGAGATCTCTTCCTTTTCAAAGGTTATTTTAGTTTGGGGAAAAGCCAGAAGTCCCAGGGTGGCAAATCTGGGCTGTAGGGGGGCTGAGTCACCTGGGTGATTTGATGTGTCATTGTTCACACATGCACATTCCAGTCCACTCTCCTTGGCTGCCAGGTTACATCAATGGTAAGCAAACTGTTCTTATTATATTAACAATGGCAAGAATTTTTCCAGACAGACCTCGTACACCTCAAAATACTAATACCTGAATTATTCAAATAAGTAATGTCAAATAAAATTTAGGAGCTTAAATTATCTGAGTGAGTCTCAAATTTAGAAGGGATTTTATAACAATTTGGTTCAATCTCACACCAGCACAAGGGTACTATTCATCATTGAGTTTCCATCTCAGGTTGAAGGTATATCCCTGGCCTAAGGTTTTCTTGATTAAGTGACTACATATGAGAGAATAGAGTGAGAAAAAGAATAATTGATAACACATTGTTCCAAATATGTTGATTCCACAGATTATTTTTTAAAAAACATGCAATTTAAACTCTCATGTCCTCCTCCATATTCCAGTACAAGGGCTCTTTCGTTGGAAAGCGGCCCCTTGTACTGGAATATGAAGGAGGACATGAGAGTTTAAAGTAATACATATATGAAACATACACACACACACACACACACACACACAGCAGAAAGAATGTCTCAGGAAATAGGTTAGAGTACCAGAGAGCTAGCATTCCACAATTTGCAAAAGAAAGTGATCAATATATGTTTACTACACATCATTTCACTCCTTAATTTTTTTAAATACTACCACTGTCCTTCAGGAGAAAAAGAAAGAAAAAAGTGTGCCTGCAGGGAGGCATACTACCTTGACGTGCTCCCTGGCCTTCCGGAAATCTGTCAGACCCTGAGCTGTAACAAGAATAACACTTTCTCTGCATTGGGGAAAGCTACTGACTTACAATGAATCTGACTGAACAAAGCACATTACCATCTTTCCCCCCTCCCTCTTCTATGTGAAACAAGGGTGAAAAAATTTAAAAGCAAAAGGATCTGAGAAGTGCTCACTGCTGGCAGGAGAAGCCTCTCTAGATCTGGCAATTTGTCACCTTGACATTTACTGCCTGATGAGCACCAAGCTCGCTGTATTTTGCAAAAAGCTGGGCTGAGTGTGAGAGACCTCTCTGGCTGTTAGCTGGCGGGCTCATTAACACAGGTCTTCATTTCAACTAAATATTTTGCAGAAGAAAAAATAAGGTTTTAGGTAAGTGAATGCAAATTATGTGATGAAGAAGAACACCTGAGACTACAAATGCCTCAATTTTTTTATTAAATGGGAATTGCTCCCCATGAAGGACTCCCAGAAATAACTGAGTTTGAAGTGTAGAGGGTCTATGGGAGGAGTCAGATAACTCTGTGAACAGATAGTGATCAGTCTCTGCCAAAGATGTAGTTTATTTTTTTAGAGTCAAAAAATCAAATTATCCTAGAAATACATGACACTCAAATGAAGTAAAGCAGCTGAGTTTTTTTTTCTTAAGTACAACTTTCTTACAACTTTTCCATACCTGAACTTGGCTTACCAGCCCCAATTTTCACAGCAAGTAGAAGTACTTAATGGTATTATTTCAAGATAACTGACTTCTTGTGGTTCACTACTCAAGCTCTTTTGGTTTATTCCTCTTCAGTACATGTTTTCCCCCTCCCTTACTCCCAGGTGGCATCTGTATAGGGAAGTTCATGTTGTATCCCAGCAGCAGCTGGGGTGTAGGTGGGGTACATTTGGTCTGTGTGCTCTCCACTGTCCTGTTAAAGAAAAACTTATTCTGTCACTTGGTAAAAGTTAAGAAAGAATTTACTCAACACTGTTGTAATAGGGGGTTTCAATAGGGGAGAGAGATGGGGCTCAGCTCTGAACCCATCAAGGCCATGTGGGGATTTACAGTCAAGGCCAGGGTTGGTGGGGGGAGCAGTCTATGGGTGAAAAATTACTAAGGGCAGACATCAAGATAGGGAATTCTTGTTAAACGTACCTAACAGGATTCTTACTAAAGGTAGACTTTACAAAGGTAGACTACCTTTCAAAGGCAAATTTTGAAGTGTAACAGACTTAAACTTCAAAGGTGGGAAATGAGGCACTTGGTCAGGTATAATGGGTCAGGGGATGACTTGGCAGGGTTCTATGCTAAGGCTGTGCTGGGAAGGCCAAAATCAGTTCAGGACCAAGGTCAAGGTCAAGTCAAAAAGAGGGCTCAAAGGAGCCTGACTCAAGATTGATCACAGAGAGTCTTTGTCAGTCCTTGCCAACCTCTATGGAGGCCTGGTTTATCCTGATTGGTCTTAGGCCTCAGTCACTGTCCTCTTAGCACATGCTGCTGAGATGCTCATCCCACTGACCCTCCACTTCTCAGTCCAATGGTTCTGTCTGGCTAATTCTACCACTGAAGTCTTTCTTTGTCAGCCACCTCTGCACCTCCTCAGGGATCAGGGTCTTCAATCCACATTCCTACATCACATTGGGGTGCTCAGGACCCTGTGGGATGCCTTCAAATCATCCATGCAGACATCTCCTGTAGCAATTGGTACTCAAACATGCAAAAGTTTGGGGGTTTATCTTCAGGACTACTCCTCTCTTTGACTACTTTTTCAAAAGCCAGAAGTTGTCCCTTTCATTAAAAAAAAAAAAAAAAAAAAAAAAAAAAAAAAAAAAAAAAAAAAAAAAAAAAAAAAAAAAAAAAAAAAAAAAAAAAAAAAAAAAAAAAAAAAAACCCTATAATTTACCAAGGGCTTTCACTCATGTAGGCTAATAAAGAAGGAAGGAATAATTCTGAATTTGCCAAACTTTACCTCAGATCTAAGAGCTACTGTGAAAGCCCATAATGTAATCTGAATAGAGAGAAGAAAGAAAGGAGAAAGAGAATATTTTCTTCTCTTATGGAAATTTTTTCAATTGATGACATTATGATCTAGGACTGGCAGACATTCCACATACACAGGATACTGCTGAATTAAATTCTACTGACTTTTCTTTTAATATATAGGGTATATAATGGTGCTTGATTTAAACCAGGAAGTCATTTTCTGAACATAATATTCTCTCTCTAGAGTTGCAGTGTATTACAGTTAGGTAAGGACTGGCAGAGATCTGAAGAGGAAAGGGTGCTTGTCAATGTATTAGGAGGTCTTGGATTTGTCTTAGCCCTGGCACTAAAGAGCTGGGTCATCTTGGCCAAATTATTTGACTTCTTTCAACCTTGGTTGCTACATCTGCCAAATGATAGAGATCTGAATATGTAATCTTTATTTTTTTGTTAGGATACTTGATGACCCTGGAAACCAGGTTCCCAGCTCCAGGCTAAAAAACACATGGACATGGTCAAGAACATGTCTGGGCTCGCTCGGCAGACTTCTGCGGCAGCCAGCCTGCTGGGCTTGGCCGGGGAAGCGAGCTTCTTGCTTCCTGGGAGAACGTTCCACTAAAGAAGAAGCCAGACTCCAGAAGCCTGAAAGAAAACAAAGCCATGGTTGACAGAAAAGTGGTTATTTTGAATGTGTAACAGTGTTTATCATTCTTATTTGTCTCCTAACTCCTTAAGTTCAATGAAGAGCTAATGAATTAATTAACAATAAATTATTAAAAGCTGAAAGACTAGGTTTACTTTTTAAAAAATCGAAAAAAATATAGGGTGACACTTCTAACAAACTGTCACAAAAAGGGAGTGGGCATTTCTTTACTTTGCCAGAGCCAGCACAGAATCCTGGCACTAAGAGGCCTCCAGGGTTTTTACACTGGCACTTGGAAGAAGCACAGCTGCACACAGAGAGGGCAGGGTGCTCACAGAGCGAGAGTTGTACCAGGTAGGATATCTGGTAATCCCCGGGAAAGGGGCCCCAGCACTTGGCATTTCCTGCATGGAGCACAGTAGTTCACAAGCTGTTACAAGGCATCTGTCTGCACAGATTCCCATTAACCTCTGAAAGACTGACAGGCTGGAGGGCCAGAGTGAGCACAGGCATAGTGCAGAAATATCGCTCTTGATTGCACAACATGCATCTGCCCTTCTTCAAGTTAGAGAAACCTAACTTTTCTTCAGGAAAGCACCCCTACTTCACTCTCAGTCTTTGTGGTTTGGAAGCACCTCACCCATTTCCCAGCTCTGGGGTGGGCATGGGTTCCAGGAAACGTTAATTGATACATTCTATCCTTTTGGCCATTGTGAATGTCGTATGAACTGGCCCGTGACCAAAGTCAAGACATGAAATGAAAATACAGGACATTTATGGAATATTTAGAAAAGTGACATTCTTTTTTTACAAGGATTACAAACAGTAAGGAAAATAAAAGCCTAAAGCTGCCAGAATTTGGTAATAACAAAAGCTTGCCTCAGAAAAATTAATATAGAGGGAAGTAGAGCCAAGAGTTGTGAAAAATTATGCAAAATTTGGAGATAAGGCAAAGACTTAGTTAACATACCTTTTCAAGGATTAAGACCTCCTAAGAATTACCTAGGGAAATTAACTTAGATGGACTCACTCTTCACTATCTATTAAAGATCCAGAAGTAGTGAAGTCCCATAATAATTTGTAGATATTTGTCTGGTAGAGATGCAAATAATGTCTGTCCAACAGAACAGATCATCTTAAAGGTTACAGTTCATTGCTCTCTTGGATATCAACCAGCTTATGCACTCACCAAGCAATCTTATTTTAGCATGCCTTTATTGAGTTGCCTATAAATGCCTAGCTTCTTAAATGATTTCTGAACCAGTTTTAATATCTTTATGGCTCTCTCATAAATAAAATCCTTAACATAAGTTCATTTAACATTTGCCTAAAAGTCATGATTTTAAACTTTTTTTTTTTTATTGTATCATAGATATGAAGGGAAAGAAGGAAATAGAGAACAAATCCCAACTACTTCATCTCAGCCCCCGGCTCCTGCTGCTCCTGCTTGCGCACTCTCTGTCCTTTGAGTTACCGTATCCCGTATTTTGGCAAGCTGATATGAGCTGGGTTTCCATCTTTTGTATCTAAGATTCTGACACTCAGTTCAATGTGTGGGGTTTTCTTATGCATACCACCAAGCAGTTCCCTGACATCAGCTGGGTGTCCTACAAGTCAGCTCAATTCTGATACTATGTACCCAGGGGTACCATCAGATTCCACAGGTCACCTGCTCAGTCCACAAAACTACATGCCTCTTCAGAGGCCAGTTACAAGCCCAGGTTGTTACATGTGCCTCTGACCAACAGGCTATGGATCACAGAGTCCAACAACCCCCTTCTTCGGTTTGATTAGTATTCTAGATCAGCTCACAGAACTCAGAGAAATATATTACTTACTACATTACCACTTTATTATAAAAGGATATAACTCAGTCATAGTCAGGCGGAAAAGATGTGTAGGGTGAAGTATGGGGAAAGGGCACAAAGCTTTATTCTCTCTCCAAGCTCACCCAAACCTCTGTTCACCAGCTCTGAAGCACTGCAAACCTTGTCCTTTTTGGGTTTTTGTAGGGGTTTCATTACATGAGTATGATCAGCATAACCCACTGGCCACTGGAAATTGTTTCAACTTCTTGTCCAGAGGATGAGGCTGAAAGTTACAGACCTTTAATGATAAGGCTGGTTCTCCTGGCAACCATTCTCCATTCTTATGTGAATTCCAAAAGTCACCTCAGTAACATAACAAAGATACCTTATGGTTCATTACTTAGGAACCAGGATGAAGACCAAAAATATGTTTCTTATTATAAGTTACAACATCACAGTGTTTATAACACTGGTGATAAATTCTGGTGATCTCTATAAACAGGAAAATGTTGTTTGATACCATTTTGAATATTTAGCCTGTGAGATCTGAGGAAAATGGAATTATGTGTTAAAATACAATTTTTTAGTCTATATTTCAGTTGAGGTCCCCCAAACTACAAATACCATGTACCACTGCCACAGCGTACCATCCTTAAGGCTGAAAAGACAATTCTGAAAACCAGTTTTATGGCTCTTAGCTGACCAGTAGTTGTAGCTTATGAAAAGAGGCTGAGAAAAGATTGAGATATTGTAGGACTCTGCTATGTAGGATTTTGTACTGTGAGCTCCCATTTCATGGGTGATAAGTAAAAGCTACCTTCTCCTGACCTCAAGTCAGGAACACTCTGTGTGAGCTATGCAGACAGCTCTCTGATTCACAGCTGAAAAGTATGAGGGGCATGAGACAGCAGCTCTTCACTGCTCTGATAGAGAGGTATGGGTGTGGTGCCTGCATTGGGATGGACCGTTCCCAGGGTTTGTTAGGATGAAAAAAAAACACAACTATTTCCTATAGATTAGTCATGGCTCATGCACAGGAACGCCAATGTGAAGTTTTCTTGGATCTTGTCTATGAAAACTACCTGAAGGCTCAAGGGGAACCCAAGCAGAAAATCCTAGAAGGGTCCCACTAGATCCGTAGGAGTAAAAGAAGGAGTCAGAGCAATCAAATGAAGTAGTTTACTTCCCTTGTGCTGTATGGGTTTCGGGCAAGAGATTCTGGTAAACAGAACCACCAGATTCCTCAGTCTCTTCACTTGGTTTGGACATAATAAATCCTGGACTTAGATTGCATTTGGGGGCAAAAGAGTAACCAGAAAACTCATGGTGCTTCATTTAAGTTTCATTTAAGTGTGTGGAGGGAGTTATCATAAAAAACTTTAAAGTAGGCTTGAATGCATTGCACAGAATAAGTAAAGTAGTTTTCTCATCATATTCCATGAGTGCTGCTTGGCTAAAGCAATACCTATGAAGTCTTTATATTGCCTTTATTATTAAATGAAGGTTTTCCTGTCAGTTAAATGCTTTTGAAATCAGCTTACACTTTGCAATCAATAAGCACACTTAATGTTACAAAAACAGTATAATTTTTCTATGTGAAAATGTTATTTGGGTAATAGTGAGCTTTCAAATAAGAGAAAGATGGTAATACAGCAAAAACCTTATAGTCCCTTAGTACTCCATTCCCACCACCATGTCAGAAACTGCATACAATATATTTTTATAATAAAATCTGACAGCCTAATCAAAGGACATTGGCCTTTTCAACTCCTATTTGGGTAACAACCATGTTTCTAAAATCCCAACAACTTCATTAGCAGGTACTAGCCACCAGCTGAGGTGGCAAACTTGTGCTTGGCCAAGCTGTCCAACAGAAATGGCTAGAGAGCCTGACAGGTTCCCCAGCTCCATTTTGGCAGCATCTCTCTCAGGGAACCCAAATGTTAGTGCCAGACGCATGTCCCCAGGCTCAGAGAGCAGGACAGGACAGGACAGCAGAGATTGCTGGGGCTGCAGAGGTTTCTTCACGACAGAAACTGAAGTAACAGTGGTAAGTGGCCAGAAAGCTACCTGCACAGAACAAATTCATTTCATTAGTTGTTGGGGGCAACAAATGATCAAATTCTATTTCATAGCTGATTAGACTCCTTAGGAAATTCTTTCCAGGTGAGGTAAACAGTGACAGCAAAGCAAGCTGTTTTATATCCTTTTGCCTTAGGCCTGTTCCCACCTCCAAGTTGAGCACTGTATGTCTTCTCTCCTGTATTGAGCAAGCATCTGTGAGAAACTGATGAGCCATAGGCCAAGGCTGCACAGTCAGTTCTCAGAAAACCAGGAAAACAAAGCCAGCAGAGGAACAGCTGGGTAGCTGAGATAAAGGAAGCTTCTCATTGACCATGGCTGCCTCTCCCTGCTCCACCAGGTGACATGCACCAATGTGCTCATTCTGCTCCAGACTAACTGGCATCTTGATACCTTCTCTTGTTCCTGTCTATCTGCCCCTTCCAAAACTCTACATCAATGCCAGTCATACACTATCTTCACCCATTCAATTCAACTCATTTTAAAAGTTGTGAGTACCTACTGTGCAGTAGACACAATGTAGACCATGCTGGATGCCTAAAAATAACTCAGATACAATCTTCCCTCAAAGAACTTGCAGCCTCAAAGGTGAGACAGTCATTGATATAAATACATAGGTGGTGAAATTAAAGAAATGTTATATGAGAGGTGCAAAAGACCATAGAAGCACATAACTCATGCATTATTGGTTGACATTAGGGAAACCTAGAAAACATTGAATTTAATGAGGCATGACAAGGACAGAGGCCAACATGTGGGGGCATATTTGAGGGGAGGCAAAGGGAGTGGTCAAGATTATTTAAAGAAAACAGTATGTGGGAAGAGGCAATACAAGCAGAGATGCAATGTGTGTTGAGGCTGGGAAATGAGCTGTCTTCTGATCATGGAAGGTCTTGAATAACTCTGAGAAAGTTAGACATTATTACACTATAATGGTCAGTAAAGATGGATACAGATTCCTTTCTACGCCTTGGGAAGGCCACTCCTTTGACACTGCGGATATTGGATCACAAAGGCAAAACTTTAAAGACAGAGACCAGTTCCATGGGCAATAACAGAGATGGAGAGCAGTAAGGATGAAACTGGGGAGGAAAGAACAGTAAAGAGAGGTAAATTTGAACATCACTGAATCAGGGAAAGCAAGAGGCCTTAGTGAGTGAGAATGCAACTGACATGACCTATTTCACCAGCAGGGAACACAAAATATTGTCAAATCATTTGTGTTGCAATTAAATGCCCTCAAAATTCATCTCACCCTTTAGCAACACAGCTTTGTCTTCTTCCTTGGTAATCCCCAGAAATTCCCAGGGGCATTCTTATGTCCAAGAAACTAATCCTGTTAACTCCTAAGTTGCTACCAAAACCAGAAATTAGAAATGTCCTAGGACACAGTTTAGAATGGAGAACCAGTGTTTGAGCCAGTAGTCAGGAAATTAAGAAATCCTCTGCCTCCTGTGGCAGGCACGGCCAGGGGGGCTGACCTACGTCACAAGGAAGCTTCTGGTGTGGAGGATGGTGCCATCTATTCCCCCACTTGACGAAATGGGCCCCAGACTCCAGGCATTAGCACTTCCCTGAGCACCTTTGTGACCAGAAGCCTGAGCTGGGACCCAACCAGTGTCTTTGCCCCTCAGGCCCAGACCACGTTTCTCTTCCGTCACACACCGTGTAAGGGACCAGCTTCTTTTTCTCCACTGGCACCACCTCTGTCCTGATTGCCTTTTTCTGCCACTAAGTTTTAGTCAGAAACATTCCTTCTACCCTTCCAAATATCTATAACTTGAATTCAGGCAGAAAGAATTGACCTCAGTCCTTTTACTGCTAGAATAACCCCAGGATCCTTTTACACATTTGTCACTCTCCTGCCCAGAAAACTTGTATATGTTGACAAAGATTCTTTGCTTAGCCTGAAACTTCTCCCAGTCCCACCTGTGCATCTCTGTGTAAAATCTGGTTTTAGCAAGAACCCTCCTAAAGTTGGTTTAACCAGGACCTTCCACCCTCCATATCTGATCAGGTTATTCATCCTCCACCATCCTCCAGGTGACGTGTGAGCACCCTGGTCTGTCTTCAGCAAGAATCCTTTCAGGGCATTTTAGCCAGAACCACTTCCCCATGACCACCACTTACCCCTGATGTTTCCCCTTCGTCATTTTCTATCCACTGAACTGCACCTTTGCTTCTTAGATATAAATTCCCACTTGCCCATGTTATATTCAGAGTTGAACCCAATCTGTTTCTTTCACTGTAAACACCTATTGTGGTGGTCTCTACACCCATCATGATGGTCCTGAATAAAGTCTGCCTTACCACCTTAAACAAGTGTCATTACGTGTGAAGTCTGCCCACAAAAACTCCAGCCATTGTTAATATAATGAGAACAGTTTGCACAACATTGATGTAACCTGGCAGCCAAGGAGAATGAACAATGATGACTTCACTGTACTAGTCATTGAGGGTGGTAGATGCTGTTGAGTGAGCACGTGTACTGTGTGACCGTTGCATTCAAAATGACTGAGAGAATAGAACAACAAACCTGCATCAAATTTTACCTTAAGCTTGAGCATTCATCCTCAGAAACTATTTGGATGATTCAAAGGCTTTCAGGGACAATGCAATGAGTGCCACACAAATAAAAGTGTGGCACAAACACTTCAAAGATGGTCAAGAATCTGTTGAAAGTGATCCACATTCTGGAAGGCTTGTAATGAGCAGAACATCTGAGAATGTTGAACATGTGTGGGCTACAATCAACCAAGATCAGCAATTGACAGTGTGAAAACTAGAAGCTGATCTGGGGATTCCAAAAACTACTGTGTTTGAGGTTTTGATGCAGGATCTTGGCGTGAAACATGTTGTGGCAAAATTTATTCTGTGGCTTCTGCTACCAGAGCAGAAAGAACATTGTGCTACAGTTGCTAATGATGTGATTCTAATTGCTACCAATGAACCAGATTTGGCACCTTGAGACTTCTGGCTTATTCCAAAACAAAAATCACCTTTGAAAGGGAAGATATATCAGACTGTTGATGAGTTTCAGGGCAGCTGATAGCAATTCCAACAAAGGATTTTGCAGAGTGTTTTGAACAGTGGAAAAGACACTGGGAGAACTGTGTGACATCCCAAGGTGCCTACTTTGAAGGAGACCGAGGTGTAATTGTCCTATGTACGATGTTTCTTGTATCTTCTTCAGTAAATGTCTCTATTTTTCGTATTACATGGCTGGGTACCTTCTGGACAGACATTGTAAATTTTTCTTTAACACTACCAATAACTTCTGTGATTCCAGAGATAATAATCTGAATGTATTAAACTGATGTGGACTTTGTTTCCCTCATAAAACATGTTTTCTAGTAACCATTCTCCCATTATATCTCTGAGGAAGGGCAAAGAGAGTGCATTCTGCTTTGAAATGGATGCAAATAGGCATAGGGAGGGAAAAAGAAGTAAGAAAAACACCATTCAGCCCCCAGCCAAGAATATGTGAGGAGCAGAACGTACAGAGGTAAGCAGGAGTCAGGCTTGTATGCTTTGTAGTGGTCCCACAATACCCCAGGCAGAAAACCTGGTACTTAATAGGCAAGGTGAGAGCTAAAGGATTCTCATATCATGTTCTGTTCAAAATTGTGGAAGAGATCAAAGTTTAGTGTGGCCCCACGATAACAGTAACAGGATACCAAGAGAGCCAGGTAAAAATGGTAACACAGAGGACTTAAAGAGATCCAGAAAGGCTCTAGGCCAACACACGAGGCTTTAGTTCTCATGTAGCAGAAGGGACTAAGACAAAACTCAGCAGCCCGGCTGCATGTTACAGCTTCAGAGCCATGTGGAATTGATACACAGCACCTCCCCTCCTCCAACCTCCTCATTCAAAAAACCCAACCATAGTAGCTTCCCAACCTGGCTTCCTCCATGCCTAATTTATTTATGCACTAGTTATGACTTGTAAACATAAGACTAATTCTTAACTAACCTCGTCCTTCCAACAGGAGACAGGACAGTCAGCCTTCCTGGACAGTGTTATCATGATGTTAATCAACTGTGTCTCTCTTTCCTGAACTTCATCAGTGTGGAGAATGAGGAAGGGAATGTGTTGGAAGAAGACACGTCAACATCTGTGATTTTGTCAAAAAAAAAAGGAGCAAGTCAGCTCTAAGCTGAGAGATATACATCTAACTGTTAGCTCTCATTCCTTCTAATCCAAAATAGAAAATAAATTCTATTTTCTTTTCACACCTGCATGATAGAGCAAAATAGATTTTGACTCCATTTCACATTTGCCAGGGAAAAGAAATGGAGCTCTACTTAAGAGAAAAATCTTGCCAAAATGAGATATTCTTTATTTGAAATTTGTTTTTTATTTGTTTGTTTTCCTTGGCAGAGAATGGTCATTAGTAAAGCCATGAACTGAGATGGAAAATGTAGGAGAAAGATCAGATGTGGAAGTGGGAAGGATCATGCGTTATGTTGCAAGTGAGGTTCATTCTTGTCGCAGTTTTACATCCAAATTCCTAAGAGGTTAGACCTAGCAAAGCAGATGAGTAAAACTATCTGCATAGAGGTTATTGCCAAAGCTGTGAAACTGAATAAGACTGACCTCGAAAAGAGGATAAAAAGAAAAGATAGCCTTGTGGAGCACTTTTATTCAAGGGACAAATGGGAAAAGATAAGTAAGAAAGAAAATAAAGAGCGGCATTGATGTGAAGACCACAAGAGCTCTAAAACCAATGGAGAAGATAGTTCTGAGAGACAAGACCATATTGAAATAGTTCTTATAGTCATTTCCTATCTTCTTAAGGACAGAGAAGATAAAATTAGATTATTTGCTGAAACTGAGGTATATAGTGTTGCTACTGACATCTAGGAACACAAATTTACAAAGAGTAATAGAAGGACTGCTGGAGAGTGGAGATGATGCAGCTGAAATTATAGCATGAAGCTGTAGGGCATCAACTAGAAATGATTCTTGTTGATGCCCCTAAAATCCACCAGCAAAGTGTCTTTATCAAGCTAAGTTTATTAGACTTTAATAAGAGAGAAGAGCAACTTGATACAGTCTTAGTAGCATCTTGGAAAGGGAAAGTTGGAGGAGGACTTCTATAGGATGTTGAATTGCTGGGTTATTTTTAGGCAGGTTGGGATTATGCAGTTGTGACCCAATAGCTTTGGAATGATGTGTGCAGCAAGGCAATGGTCTTAAAGTGAATCTTGACCATCAACCTGTCAGTCTTATTTCTCAGGAGCAAATATTTTCTGAAACAAGTGGTAAAGTTATTTTGTGCTTATGCTCAGAATTGTATAATGCAGGCACAGGAAAGTATACTCAATTATTGTTTAGCATAGGAGCAAGAAATTATTCTGGATTCAGTTCTCATCTTATAAATTTCTGAGGATAACAATAAAGAAGCTGCAGTAACAGGAAGAATGTGGAATTATCCAGTTAAGAATTGACAAGCTGTGTAAAATCCTGGTGAAGATAGTGACAAGTCAGGCCCATTAGAGAGAACATAGTTGAAAGGAGCAGAACATAGTATAGGAAGGCAGGTCAAGACAGGAAAGGGTCCAAAGACTAGTAGAAGAAAAGAAGCAGAGGTGTGTGTGTGTGTGTGTGTGTGTATTTCCATGACAGTAAGGATTTGAAAACGTTAAATGATAATGATAAGAGGGTGAGTTGAGAAAGGATAAAAACATATTTTTAAATATGAGGAGTAAAATAATAATTTATTACACTTTTATAAGTAAAAGGTTCCCCTAATTACATCCATATTTATACAGTAGCCTGGGATAAATGATTTTCTGGTACTGCCCCCAATTTTCTGACTGGCAAATTCATTCTCATCCTTTAAAACCAGTCCAGTCTCACCTTTATGAGGCTTCCTTGCCTTTGCCAAGTATCTCCTCTGACCAACAGATCACACTCTGTCTAGATCTCCATAGTGTTCCTGTCACAGTACAGTGTTTATACAGGTAATGGGAGAAAACTACATAGTTTTTAAGACCAAAGTCAACTGTAGACAATTCTGTCCCTAGAGAAGTGGTAAAAGTTCTCTGTGGAGACTCTTCTATTTAACAAAATAGGTTCATAGTCCCTCATGCCTGTGACCTCCAGAGCATGATTGGCCTGGTCAGTGAAATGCAGAACTCCACATCTGGATCTGTTCAGGGCATAGAAAATAGAGTAGCCATGGAAGGCAGGACACAAGGAAAATCAAGTCATTTGATCATCAGAAAATTGGAGTGAAGTGACCAAAAGAATGTAAGCAAGCCCATGAACTCTAAAACAATGATAACAAAATCTTACACCTGGCTGGTATAGCTCAGTGGATTGAGCACGGGCCTGCAAAGCAAAGGGCCGCAGGTTCAATTCCCAGTCAGGGAACATGCCTGGGTTTCAGGCCAGGTCCCCAGTGTGGGATGCACAAGCGGCAACCACACATTGATGTTTCTCATCCTCTTTCTCCTTCCCTTTCCCTCTCTCTAAAAATAAAAGAAACAAAATCTTTAAAAAAAAAATCTTACTAAGGTGTTGGGCCTTTCTGGGATGTATAATAAGTATCTGAAAAATTTTTCTTAAATGTCCAAGGAAAATAGATCCCAGCTGCCATATGAAATGTATGCATGACCCTTACTATATGTCAGTGTATATAGGAAAAAATTATTTAGGTATATGAAACACAAGTTGTTATACAGTATTTTTGAATCATAATTTGCTACTAATACAGTGATTCTTCATTACCTACAGTGTATAACATATAGTAAGTATTCAATAAATATATGTTAAGTGAATAGATACATATATAATACATGCATGAAAAACAATTCTATCTGATCCACTTCCAGCCAAGATGGAAGCATAGTTGGACACACTGTGCCTCCTCTCAAAACCAAAATTAAGGACAACAAAAAATTTAGAACCAAAAACACAACCAGAACAGAACAGATAGAAAACTGAATTGTGCAGAAGTCCGACAACTATTCACCCAGACCAGTAAGAGGGGTGGAGTCGGAGGCCAGTGGAGAGGGATTGCAGGAGGAAAAAGCAGTGGCCTAGTGGTCCTGGATGCACAGGAGGCGGTTGGCACACCCCAGGCACACAGGTGGCAGTTACCAGGTGTGGGGAGGCAATGAGCAGACCCAGAGAGGCGCACAAGGCAGCTGACTGCGGTCACACATTCACGTGCAGATAAACTAGGCGAAAACGGGCAGTGACACAGACTGCGCAACCCAGGGCCCCAGCACCGGGAAATAAAGCCTAAAGGCACAGATTGAAAACACGTGTGGGGGTTGAAGTGCTGGGAGAGAATCCCAGCTTCACAGAGGAGACTGAAATCTGAGAGAGAGTTGAGCAAGCGCCATTGTTCCCCGCCCTGACCCTGCCCCCACATACAGCATCACAACTCTGCAACTGGGTTGCCCCACCCTGGTGAACACCTAAGGCTCCTCCCCTCCCTACGTAACAGCTGCAACCAGACTAGGAAAAAAAGAAAAAAGAAAAAAAATGGCTCAAACAAAAGAACAAATCAAACCACCAGAGCCAATAATTTTAAGTGACAAAGATAGCCAACCTATCAGATACACAGTTCAAAGCACTGGTGATCAGGATGCTCACAGAATTGGTTGATTTTGGTCGCAAATTACATGAACAAATGAAGGCTACAATAAGCGAAATGAAGGAAAACGCACAAGGAACCAATAGTGATGGGAGGAAAACTGGGACTCAAATCAATGGAGTGGACCAGAAGGAAGAAAGAAACAACCAAACAGAAAAGAAGGAAGAAACAAGAATTCAAAAATATGAGGAGAGGCTAAGGAACCTCCAGGACATCTTTAAATGTTCTAGCATCAGAATTACAGGGGTACCAGAAGGGGAAGAGGAAGAGTAGCAACTGGGAAAGTTATT